>JAASFO010000305.1:0-26596 GCA_023333815.1 Globisporangium recalcitrans
GACGCGATGATGCCCAGCGCATGCGCTCTCAGTCTCGGCTCCAAGTAGCTCACGACGGTCTTGTCGGTCGTGTGCAGATCCCAATTGATGCCAATCGGACCATCCCTTGTAAACTCGACTTCATAGCGAAACTCGATGCCTTTGCCGCGCTTCTCGCCCACGCGGTTGTGCGGTGTCCTACTCAGACGCTCCAGCTCTCCCAGCTCCAGCTTCTCTCGCGCTTCACGCTCCAACCTCGCGTTCTCATCTGCTGCGCGGCGGTCTCTCTCCTCCTGCTCCCTCGCCGCCTTGTCGTTCGCCTCCGCGAGCTGCCTCTCCAACTCTTCCTGCTGCTGCTGCTGCTTTGCGACTGCAGCCTTCCATTTCTGGATTTCGTCCTTGCGATCGGCAGCTGTCGGCTCAAAGTCCAGCGACTTTGGGCGGAAGATCTCGATGCGAGCGAAGCCAGAGAGCACGTTGGTCGTCGTTGTCATCGTGCTTTCTTGCTGTCCAGGAACGGACTTGAGCAGCGGCAGAACCATCACGCCGCCAATTGGCGCGTAGACGATCTCTTCAAGCGACTTGAGTGAGACTTGAACGCCGTCAGCGCGCAGGAGGCGGTCTGTAGCGTGCAGAGCTGGCGCTTCCTCAATCGTCTGCGAATCGTTGGTCCCCGTCGCGCACGTCTGCTCCTGTTGCACTTTGCTCTGCGACTGCTCAAGCACGCTTCTGATACGGAGATCTTGATGTCGAGCAGAGAACTCCATGTCAAGACCCTGTCCCATCGCTAGTTGGAACGACGCCTGGAAGCTCAGATCGAGTGGAAGAAGCGCGGTCTTGCTCTCTGACGCATTGTCAGTCGACGATGGCACAGGGGTCGACGAGGCTGCTGCGACACCACTAGAGCTGCATGTGCACAAGAAGCAGAGGAGAGCTAGCGCTGCACATGTGACGCGCAATACGCAAGCTGCCCTGCTTCGTAGCATCTCTTGCGCTGCTCTTGTGTGCTGCTGATCTGCCAGCTCGACTTTGCTTTTTCTGAACAATGCGAACATCTGATTTGCGTCTTTGCACCATTTCGATCTTGTTGTGACCCACGCCACGTAACCTTTCAGCAGCAAAAAGAAGCTGACACACAAGCGATCACACCAGCACTTCTAATGCACACACACACAACGCACAGATACGCAGTCACCTTTATGCATTTACTGCTTCATTTACGGGTTTGCGAGAACCGGCACTAGCCGATGGTTCTTCTCGAGCGCAAAGATGCTCTTGGTGTCGAGGAATGTGTCGATGTACTTCTGCACGAGTCTCTCGCGTGCCTTGAGCAGATAGTCCTTTTGCTGGCGCACGACACGCTTCAGGTTGCCGCGCTCATCCTGCACGCACACAATCACCGAGTTGTCCGGTACGCGTTCGTGCTTTTCGATCACCACGCCGCTGCCGATGAGGCAGTTGTTGCCGATCACCGAGCCTTCCTGCGCATGCGCTTTCGGCTCAAACCAGTTGCCGTTGCCCACGTAGCTGGCGCGCACAACGCTCCCAGATTCAAAGAGGTTGTCGGCGCCGATCGCCATCACGGGGCTGCTGCTGTCTGGCGCTTGGGTAGAGCTCTCCAGCACGACGCGGTCTTCCAGGATGTTGCGGTCCCCGATGACGATGGGCGACGCGAGCGCGCGGATCTCGCACTTGGGGTGCACGACGCACTGCCTGCCGATGGAGATCG
This sequence comes from Globisporangium recalcitrans, assembly GCA_023333815.1. Taxonomy (NCBI): domain Eukaryota; phylum Oomycota; class Peronosporomycetes; order Pythiales; family Pythiaceae; genus Globisporangium; species Globisporangium recalcitrans. Next base: position 1,709 of record JAASFO010000305.1, read on the forward strand.
TTCCCTGCAGCTCCGCCTCTTCGCACACGGCGGACGTCGCCGCCACCTTCACATCCTGCCGCAGCGCCATCTTCGGTTGCTTGAGATTGGATTGGATCAAATGCTTTTGTGTGTGGAAGTGTTGACTCTTGTTGCTTCAGGACACCAATTCATTTTTTTCCCACCAATTCATCTTTTAGTTCGAAATACACACAGCTTTTACCATATAGTGGCACCCGATATAAGAACGACTTGTCTATAAGAGCGCTCCTTTTTCTCCTGATCTGCTCCTCTACTGAAATCAAGTCAAAAGTCAAAAATCGGATGCCACTATTTTCTCACATCGTGTCCTCTTATATCGGAACATTCCAATGTTTGGTTGATGCTCTCGTTGCACCACACAAAAAGAAAAAGCATCAATGCGCTGCAGCGCGAAGCTCATCGACGGCAAGTCGATCGCGGCGGCGCTGCGCGTAGCGATCAAGAGCGACGTCCAGCAGCTCACCGCAGCCCACGGCCGCGTGCGTAAACCACTCTGATAGAGTGCTGCTGCTTGCGATTGCTGCATGAAGCTAATTCGACTGACGTGGTGTGACTGCTTGCTCTCGTTTGCGCAGCCTCCCGCGCTGGGGCTGATCATGGTCGGCGACCGCAAGGACTCCGCGCTCTACGTTAAGAACAAGCACACTGCGTGCCGGAGAGCGAGTATCCGGTCCGAGAACTACTTCTTCCAGGAAGACGTCAGCCAGGTGAGGACCGATTGATCCACAGTGCAATGGTCGGGATGTCACTGGCGTATTGGCAATGTGCTGCTCACGGATGGCGATGCGACCAATGCACACAGGACACGATCCTGAAGCAAGTCGAAGAGCTCAACAAGGACCCAACAATCGACGGCATCCTGGTCCAGGTGAGTTGCATTCTAGCAGAGCACCAGTGATGCTGAATGCTGCGCATGTCCTATTTGCAACTGGGCTAACCCTCCGCTCACGCAGCTCCCACTGCCCGAGAAGCTCGACCCGCGCATCATTATCGACTCGATCCAGCCGACGAAAGACGTCGACGGGCTGCATCCGTTCAACGCCGGGGAGCTCGCGATGCGCCACCGGTACCCATACCTGGTCCCGTGCACCGCGAAGGGCATCATCGAGCTACTAGACGCGCAGCAAGTGCCGCTCGAGGGACAGACCGCCGTGGTGATCGGACGCAGCAACCTCGTGGGCAGTCCCATCGGTCTCCTACTGCAAAAGCGCGACGCAACAGTCATCCAGTGCCACTCCAAGTCCGTGGACCTGCCAAAGTACGTGCAGCAAGCCGACGTGGTCATCGCAGCGTGCGGACAGCCGTATTTGGTTCGCGGCTCGTGGCTCAAGCCTGGCGCAGTCGTCATCGATGTCGGCATCAACTTTGTGAAAGACGACGCGACCCAGGTCTACCATGGCGAGCCAAACAACGACGGCTACAAGATTGTCGGCGACGTGAACTTTGCCGAAGCGCTCGAGGTCGCAGGATCGCTGACTCCGGTTCCCGGTGGCGTTGGTCCCATGACGATCGCGATGCTGCTGCACAACGTAGTGTGTGCGTTTAGGCGCCAGGTAGGGAGCTCAACGCCATGAAGAATGGGTGGATGGAGTGCCTCGTACCCAGAAGAAAGCCAATGCAAGCCATCGACTCCACCAGCGTCTTATCGTGCACTGTACTGTAGGTGCCATTGCGTTGCCGCTAACCGTATCGCCCAGGTGATTACTTCTTTTGACGTGCGCGTGGGAGCAGCATCTCGTTGATAAACTGCTCGACGCGCTTGTAGAGCGGCGCGTGCGGGTTGCAGATCACGTACTCGGTGAGCGCCGCGATCGCCTCCAGGAAGTCCCCAAAGTCGGCGCGCAGGTCGTCTTCGCTGCCCGGCTCGACGTCCTGCTGTAGATTCACGAGCACCTGCTTGAGCGTGTGCTCCGTGATGAAGCTCCCGATCAGCTTGCAGTCCTTCGCGAACACGGCAAACTCCTTGAGACTCATGGTCGACTGCTGCTCGCGGAGCATGTGCATGGACGTGTAGTTGTCGTTCATGCTAGCAAGGAGAGAGACCCAAGAGCCACCAGCCAACCAATTTCCACCCATTCAGTAAGTATCAGCTGAAGCATCAACAAAAGTATCAATATCTCCAGGCTCACCGTCGAGTCAAACCAGGTGGGGAAGAGCCGATGCAGCAGGAACGAGTAGCGCCGACCGTCCGTGAGATCCGACATGAAACTCTTGCGAAGCGCGGACTCAGTCTCTGAGAAGATGACCTCTTTGGATGGGGACTGCGCTCCGTCACACTGCCGATGCGATACGATTGCTGATGGGACTGAGGCTGGTGTTGAGTATCAAGGGGAGTCATCCTCTCATCGGCTCCTGCAGAACTGGTGACGGGAGCCTCGTGCTCTCCTTCATTCCTCGGAGCTGATGGCGACGACCCACCGGCAAAGAGCAGGTGGAGCTTGGGGACGACGGGTGGGCGATACGGCGAAGGCTCCATGGTGCAGCAAAGAGAGACCCTGGAGCTCTCTCAAGGGACAGGAGGCAAACGCAGTCAGTCAGTCAGTCAGTCAGTCGCCAGTGAAAGGAAGAGCCTGGTGTGGCTCGATCTCCTTGGGTTGGACCACTTGACGGCGGGATTGATTGTGCAGTTGTGCTGATGTTTTTTCCAATGGGACGGATTATTTAGGAACCTGCAACCGAAACGACAATTGTGAGAATGAAACCCACATCGCAACATTGACGCTCACCAAGCGCGACACTCTTCAAGAAGCGATTCCCAACTAAGGCTCTGCGGCTGCGCAGATGCGAGCAAGCTGTATGACGACACACACACATTAAACTACAGCGACATGGCACTACCTACCAGCTCACTCGACCACTCCACACATCTTCTTGAACCAACAGCAATCAGCGACGCTCGTCCACAGTGACGCCGATGTGGTGCTGGCCAGTCTCAGTATCATTTTTGTCAGAGACACCAATTTCAACGACACCACCATCACCGATCGTGGACGCTTGCTGCTCAGCCCGAAGTGGAGAGCTACGCGTGTCAAGCCCCACGTGCGTACCGCCATCAAGACAGACGTCGCTTAGCTCCGCATCATCATCTTCACTTGACACAGTCGAACGCTCTTGCAGGACATGCGGCGGCAGCGATGCCATCTTGGCGTCTTTGAACAACAGGTAGCACGTCTTGAGCTCGATCTCGCCCATCTCGAGCTTGTGCTGCTCGCGGTGATCGCGCCACTCGGTGAGCGTGAGGTCGAGCGTGCGATCGCGCTCCTGCTCGCGGCGAAGGCGCTCGGCACGGCGCGCAGCGCGTCGCCTGCGGTTGTAGAGCATCTGCTGGAGGCCGCGCGGCTCGTTGCACTTGCGCTGGATGTAGAGCAGGAACGGCAGCGCGAACGCGAACGCGCCGAAGCCCAGCCACACGGTCGCGATCGGCATCTCCTGCTTGCACGCCGAGCGAGCGGACTCGATGACTGTGCACATCACCGGACAGATGCACGAATAGTCTTCACTATAGCAAACGGGTCTGGCAGATGTCGCCGAGCAGCTTGAGCACCTGGTGTCGTTCGCGGCGCAGTACGTGACGTCTGGGACGCCCGCTGAGGTGGTCGCGTTGTCGCAGCGGCCGAGCAAGATGTCGAACTTGCAGCCCTGTTGTTCAGCGCACAGAGAGTGCACATGTTAGTCCACCTCTAGTCGCATTCTTCACTCAAGAGAGCGTGACGCCAGTCGACGTACGCTGGTGCTCACGCAGTTGGAGCAAATGGTCTGCACGTCGCACGAGTTGCTGATGCGGTTGTAGAGCTTGCACTGGTCCGTCTGCGCCTGCACCGAGGCGGGCTGCAGCAGCCCACACAACAGCGCAGCCATCAGCAACAGCGTCAGTGACGGCGTGACTCGTCGTCGCCGCATGAGAGAACAGTCATGTCGCCCCATAGCGAACGAGGAGCTCATGAGGACCGCCAGGAGGTCAGAAGACGACGGTCGTGGTGCTTGGCTGCTTTAGAATCGAGAACTGTGTGTGTGAATCGAGAGAAACGTGGAATGCGCATGATGCTGGAGATGGGTTTGTGTGGATTCCGCCACTCATTCAGCTTGCCATTTTGAATTTGCGCTGTTGTTTGTGTGTGAAAAGCACCTCCCATCAGGTTTCTTTTTCTTCATTCGTGTGGCGCATTCATTTCATTTTCGTTAGTTGTCTTTCAGAGTGCTCATCTCGATGAAAGAATATTCGAAGGAGATGAGCACATTGGAAGACCTTCAAGAATATCTGTGATCTGTGCCACCTCCGACATTTCCAGCCAATCAATACGCTTCATTTGTTGCAAGGTGATCTCTCACCTCTTTTTAGCCAATCGCTGCGAATCTGATCCGACCAAAATGATAGAAATACGCCCGAGAGTTATATTATATACAGCAATGCTCCAGACGACTCCAACCTCTTTCTGTCATCCACACTCTGGAGCATTCCTGTAAATAACACAAAAGCCTGGCGTATTCCTGCAATTATGCGAGTCGTTCTGATCAAGAGCATTTTTCGTTTTTGTTGCGACCACTGAAGCGGACATTGTTGTCGCAAGATATTGCAGTTCATGCAAGGAAAGCAAAATGGGGGCTCTGTTAAATAGCATCGCTCTTAGTCCGTGGCTCAGCTGCTCTGGCGAATGCTTCGCTTCTTCGCATTCTTTGGAACGCGAACTGGAGCAACTAGGACATTATTCATTCTAGGCAGCATCGCCGTCGCGACCCACGTGCGCTGCGATCGTGGCTTCCGATCCAGTCTGTGGGTTGCGAGCGTGGCTGCTGCGCTCAAAGCCATCGAGCTCCGAGCCAAAGCCGCTGCTTCTGGTGCTGGTCGTGGCCATCGTCTCGCGCTGGCTCGCGTCGTCGTCCTCTATCTGGACGAAGCAGCTCTTGAGCTCGATGTCCGTGAACTCTTCGCCGTGATCCAGTCGGTCCTTCTTCCAGTTGTCCAGCTTGAGTGCCATCGGGTGCGGCTCACGGTCGCGAAGAGGGCGACGCATCACGAGGCGGCGCATACCCAGGCGGGCGGCGATCGCATTGTTCATTCGCGCGCGTCGGATGTGGACGCAGAGCGAGAGCGAGCCGAAGACCATGACCACCAGGAAGAGGTACGCGATCTTTGAAAACGACATCGCGCCGCCGCATTCCAGCGGCGTCGTGGACTGCAACTGGCACTGGCGAAGGCAAACGCAGCCGCTGGTGCCATAGCACGGAGCGTCGCTGCTCCCACTGGCGCAGGCACTGCACGCGTCGTCGCTCGCGTCACAGTACTCGGCCATTCCGTTCCAGAAATATTCGACGCCGACGTTCGCAGGATCGATTCTGCTGATCGAGACGCACTTTCCCGTCGTGGACTCGATTGCGCAGCCCGTTCGCGAGAGGCAGATATCGCAAATCGCTGCAAACAAGCAGCCACTGCGCCACGTCGTCGAGCTGCACTCGTCGTCTTCGCTCCACACAGATGCGACTTGGCTCGTTGCATTCGCTAGTGAGGCGAGAGAGATGTCGTCGCTTGCTTTTGAAGAAGACAATGACGATCCCGATGATGACGACGCTGCTGGAATCGCTTGCGTGATTGCTGACGCCACAGCGAGCGCCGACATGAGCACGAAGAATTTCGTTCGCATTGCGCTCATGATGGTGATGATGTGTGTTGTGTCGGAGAAGCGCGCTGGAGCTGGTTAGGGCGGGTAGAGCAGAGCTGCGGGTGGCGCTGCAGCTGCGTGGGAAGAGAGGGGAGACGCGCGTGGAGCTGGAGGGGCGATGGTGGCGGACGGACTCGCTGGCGAGTGCGCGATTGTGAGATGGCGGGTGGTGCTTGGGAGGGAGCTGGTCGCTCCACCTGTGAGGTTGTCTTTTTGGAGAATAGAGGCATATGGAGCACTGCAGAACCCATCCATTTCAGGCTGCACATACTTTAATCCCATATGAATTCTCTTTTCTGTGTCCATACAAACCTCGAAATGGATTCTTTTTGTCTCTCGTTCAAGGGAGATGAGTGGGTTCGCTCTCACTTCGAAGGGTTGTGAAAATAAGGCACAGCTCGATGGGTGTGCATCAAAACAAGGTGGATCGATCGATCAGAAAGAGAGAGAAACACTCTGAATGTGGCAGAAGAGTCTCACCTGTGTGCCGTATTTTGCAAGTTTCGTGTCTTGCAAGCAGATGTGGTTGTGATGGGTGAAGGATGTTGCGTGTGAAAAAAGAACTGGATGCACATTTGTCTTGGTTTTTGTGAGGTGGACAAACAAGGTACGCAAGGTTGGAGTGTGGTGAATGAAACGCGCACCTAAGTGGTGTGCAATCTGAATCATGCCTCGACTGTCATTGTGCACGTTATGTGTGAGCCCTATCATGCATTCATCCTGATGGCTGCATTCATCAACTGCTCGTCTCCTCTTCGAACTCTCTCGATCGCGTCCCGAATGCTTCACTGCTGCTGCTCTGGTTGCAACGCTGCGAGACGCTTGATCGCTTCCGCGATGGCCTCGTCGGTCTTGCAGTACGCGAAGCGAGCCCACTTGTGCCCCTCCGCCTTGTTCGCGTCGCTGAAGAACGCGCTCGTGGGGATCGCAGTCACACCCTTCGTGATCGTCAGCCACCGACAGAACGCCCAGTCGTACGACATGTTCGGCGCCAAAAACTCATCGGGGACCTTGATCGACGAGATGTCCGAGTACAAAAAGATACCGCCGTGAGGCGTCACGGGCTTGATCCCGACGCCCAGCAGCGCCTTTGCGAGCCGGTCGCGTTTCTGCGCATACTGGTCCGCGACAAAGGCGTAGAACGTTGGGAAGCCCTTGTACTCCTCTTCCGCGCGCACGAGCATGTTCGCGACCGCTTCCTGGAATGGCGTCGAGACGCTGAACTGGATCCAGTTGTTTGCGAGGTGGATGCCCTTGACCAGGTTGGCTGGACCGATCGCCCAGCCGACCTTCCAGCCCGTGACCGAGAACGTCTTGCCCGCGCTCGACACCGTCAGCGTACGCTCCCACATGCCGTCCAGGGTGGCGATGCGCGCGTGCTTCTTGCCGTCAAACGTGATGTGCTCGTACACTTCGTCCGAGACGATCAGCACGCGCGAGTGCAAGCGCACGTGCTTTGCGACGATCTCGAGCTCGTCGCCAGTGAACACCTTGCCAGTCGGGTTGTGCGGGTTGTTGAGGATCACCAAGCGGGTCTTGTCGGAGAAAGCCTTCGCGAGCGTGGCTTCGTCAATGTAGAACTCCTTCTCGCCGTCAGCGCCAGTGTGCACATGCAGTGGCACAAACTTGCACACGCCGCTGGCCATCTGCACCTGCGCCTGGTAGATGTCGAACGCCGGCTCAAAGATGATCACCTCGTCGCCGCTCTCCACAAACGCACTGATCGCGCTGTAGATCGTCTCGGTGGCGCCGACGCCGACCGCGATCTCGTCAGCCCACTGGATCTCGCGGTTCAGCTCCTTCGAGTACTTCTTCGCGAGCACCTCCACGAGCTTCTTGTGACCCTGCGGACGCGCGTACTGGTTGAAATCCGCGTCCAGCGCCTCTTTCGCGGCTTCCTTGACGAAGGTCTCGGCAGACCAGTCGGGGAAGCCCTGACCCAGGTTCACGGCCTGGTGCTGGTTTGCCAGCGGCGTGAACTCGTGCCAGACCGTCGGCTGGTCGAAGCCGTGCAGGCGACGCGCAAGCTTGTCCGCCATCGTTGTTGCTGTGTGTCTGCTTGATTGTCAAATGAGGTCGTTTTTGTGGTTTGTGGCTATCCACAAAAGTGAAAGTGAGATCGATTGTGCCAGTTCGGATCAGATCAGACTCCACTATCTTCATTCAGTACTCCCAGATGCAGTATTTGCAAAAATGAGCTTTGCAAGTGGTACACTGTACCGTGATGACGTTCTGATGACGTTTTCGAACATCTCTTGTTCGTATCGCCACGAACGGTTCGTAACATGCGACTCGAACTCTATTGGTCATCAGGAAGCTGCTCAGCTCTGCAATTGACAAACAAAAGGTCACACACATCACGAGAGCGAGCAGAAAGAAAGCAGAGAAGCCTGAGAAGACAACAGCGCTGCCAAGATGAAGCTCGACGCCACCGCCATGCGCTACCTGACGAAGGAGCACTTCCGCGTGCTCACGGCCATCGAGATGGGGATGAAGAACCACGAGGTGGTTCCCGTGGAGCTCATCACGTCGATCGCCAAGCTGCGCCACGGCGGCGTGAACAAGATTCTGTCCCACTTGCTGCGCAACAAGCTCATCGCGCACGACGGCAACACGTACGATGGCTTCCGCTTGACGTACAGCGGCTACGATTTCCTGGCGATGAAAGTGTTCCTCGAGCGCAACCACATCACTGGATTGGGTCGCCAGATCGGTGTCGGCAAGGAGTCCGACATTTTCCTTGCCACCCAGGAGGACGGGACTGAGGTCGCGATCAAGTTCCACCGACTCGGCCGAACGTCGTTCCGTGCAGTCAAAGCGGTACGTAGCTTGTCGATGTGTGTTTTTGCTGTTTGCTGATAGTGATGCTGTTTGGATGCAGATGTATGCGCGTGCTGACACCTGGATGATGCGATGTGTGTGCTTGCATTTGCTGTTCCTGACTGAACGCTTTCCAGAAACGCGATTACTTGAAAGACCGCAAGTCGGTGAGCTGGTTCTACATGTCGCGCTTGTCGGCGATGAAGGAGTTTGCGTTCCTCAAGGCGCTGTACGAGCGCGGCTTCCCAACGCCCGTGCCAATTGACTGCAACCGTCACGCCATTTGCATGAGTCTCGTGGACGGGTACCCTTTGAACCAAGTGCGCCACTTGGCGAACTCGAAGGAAGCCTACGACACGTGCATGTCGATCGTCGTGCGTCTGGCCGAGTGCGGGCTGGTGCATTGCGATTTCAACGAGTTCAACATCATGATCAACGACGTCGGCAAGATCACGATGATCGATTTCCCGCAGATGATCTCCACGTCGCACCCAAACGCTGTCGAGTGCGTGTGAAGCAACTTGGGCATTTTGTATGGTAACGTGTGAGGTGTGTCTCACTCACTTATGGCTGGTTGCTTTGTGTGGAACAGGCTGTTTGACCGCGATGTGAAGGGTCTCGTCAAGTTCTTCTCGAGATTGCAGGGCGGCTCGTACTCCCCAGATGTGAGTTTCCGTGCTGTTTTTTTGTGTGTTTTCATATTATCCCCATTATCCCGTTTGCTGACTGTGCGGAATGTTTTCTCTCTCTCTCTCTCTCTCTCTCCCCGTTCTTTACAGAGCGTTCCACGACTCGATGACATTGTCGCCGATGCAGAAGGTCGTCTGGATGATGAGGTTGGCGCGAGTGGCTTCGGCAAAGAGTACGGCGAGCGAGTGCACGATGTACGTACGCTTATGACATGCTTGCTGCCTCTTTCCGAGTCGTGGCATGTCCACTCACACACATATGATTATTGCTTGTAGCTCTCCATCTTCTCCGCCCATCAGCTCAGCGGCGACGGCAGCGACGGAGACGACGACGACGATGACGACGACGACGATGAAGACGACGACGATGAAGTCGATGAGCTGGCTGGCGGCATCGACAGTGTCCAGGTGGACGGGGAAGACGACAACTCGGACGCTGGTGCTGGAACAGACGATGAGGACGATGAGGATGCGCTGAACGCCGACGCGCTCAGTGCCCAGAACGAGCTCATCAAGCGCCGCGTGCAGCAAACCGCGCAGGCGCGCATGAAGGCGGGCAAGCGGAAAACGCGCAACAACGCCAAGCTCAGCATCAAGGGCAAGCTCTACCACAAGGACCACTTCTAGGCTTGGACTTTCTGGTGCGGAATAGACATGGCTATCGAGGCGTCCTAGTCAGATATTGCGAAGAATGAGAAAGAGAGAGAGAGAGAGAGAGAGAGAGCACTCGGAGGAGGGACAAATCGTATTGGCGCTTATATTGTTTATGAGGTTCATACAGATTTTTTGGTTATGATTTGGGTTCCTTGTGGGGTTTCAAACAAGAATTGTATCGCTTTGCTGCTGCTGCAGCGGCTTTTCGCATCACTGGATGGCGCACGATGCACTCTGCGCAGCTGCATCGCCCATTTCCTTCAGCACTTTGACTACCGCTTTGTGCTTGCCGTCCATTGCGCAGTCGAATGCGAGCTTGCCGTTCGAATCCTTCTTGGTCGAGTCTGCTTTGTGTTCCATCAAGAGAGAAATTCGGGAGCGGCTTCAGATCGAGTCGCAGAACACTCTACCAACCGTAATGCTGTGCGCGTTTACGCAAAAGATGCGCGTGAAAATGCTCGACCACTGGAAAGTTCAGCGATTGCAGATTCGTCTTCGCGGGATCGTGCGATTTTGTCAGCAGCAACGGTCTTCACGCAGTGTGAACTCTTACGCCGCGCAGATTCTGACAAACTGGCTCCAGAAGAGTGTGGCAATCAAATCAGTCGCGTTTCGAGTATTCCGAGGCATTCGGACGTATTTGAGACGAGTGAAGAAGCTGCAGCTGATGTGGCGTGTGAAGTCAGCAAAGCGGGAGCTCAACTTCCTGCTTTTGCAGCGTCTTTGGATCGAACAAGAAACACTTCTTGTGGACACTGCTGCAGAGAAGCACGAGAGGAGACTCGTGAAGGTGAGACTCTCGCGCGCTCATTATCCAAACTACCTGCAGTCCTTGATGGCGTCTAACTCATTTACATCGATGCAAAGCATGACCAGATCCAAGCTCGAAAAAACAAAGACAAGAAACCAGCGCCAAAAAGCGTGTCGTAGCCGATGATCCCGATATGTGGCTGACATTTGTCGGTGAATCGCTTCGAGCGCAAGTGATCAAAGAGTTTCTTCGCGACGTGGAGAAAGCCTATGTCGACCGCTTTCGCCAGCAGGACGTTTGCCGCACTGCCGTGACAAGAAACGAATAATCCCTTGAAGTCATGACTAACAGTGTGCTGTGATGACTGCTTCCAGCTGGATTTGTTCCTGCAGCTTGTCCAAACGCTGAGATGTGAGCAACCAAACCGAGCCAGAAGCTACGCGAAAGTGATTGCTTCAAACTGCGCGCTGCTTGGTCGGGTCCACTCAGTCCTTCAGCTGTTTCCTGGTGCCGTCGACGACGTTCCCGCGATCGTACCATTTGATGTGCATGACGCACCTGTTAGAGCCCTCATTCACAAAGCGAGGTCCATCAGCCTGGCAGACACTACTGGGATGCGTTTTGGTCCTCGTTGAGAGAGTCGGTTCACTTTTGGCACTGCTAGAACAACCGTCGTTCGACGAAAGCTCAGCTTCACTTCGGGTCGCAAATGCGTCATTGCGCAAGGCGAAGCGCGATGCAGAAACGATGTGCAACCACAGCTTGAGCTTCTTCGTGCAGGCGACGAAGAGCACAAGAAACAGCTTACTCTTCTGCTGGAAAAGCGACGCCAGCTTCGAGAGCATTCTCCATCACATCCGGTCGATGATCCTGTGGCACCAATCCATACAGCGCAGTCGCCGCACCGTCGTGTAAATCCTGAACAAGCAGTGAAAGACGGGCAAGATGATCCTACCACCGGTGAAGCACTGGAAAAAGTCTCATCGAAGCTCAAGTAGTGGCAAGCAGCGCAATAGATGGCGCTCCAATCCCAAACGAAGACAGAGTCACCCCGGCGACAGAAAAGAAAAGAGTTCCTGCTCACTCGTATGGGTTGGTAGTCGTGTCGTGCTCTTTCCGGCATCTCCCAGGCTTGTCTGAGAAGACAAAAGATGTTGCGACGAGCTTGTTCAATTCGCTCGTGGATACTCAGTTCAGCAGGTTCTTTCGCAGAGGATCCAGATTGCTTCTCAACCCGTCAGCGATCGAGTTCCAAGACACAATGAAAGAGCTCCAGGGGATTTGCGAACGCGATTCTTCGTTCTTCTTGTGTCTCTCGGTGAGTTTGCTTGTATGTGGCTAACAACTGCGAGGCTCGACTAAGCTTCTGACGAATGCTGCATTTCGATGCTACAGACTCATGGTGCTCGCGTAACGAAAGGCGCAAATGAGGGATCCTACGTGCTGTTCAGCGAGTCGCGACTGTCTTCGGAAGACGAATTGCTTTTGACCGCAGTTCACGAGAACGAGCTTGCACGACTAGTCCACGGTGAGCTCAGCATTTTGCTTCTGTTAAGCGTGCTATTTGGCGCTGCGTCGTCCATCTCATCACCATCTCGCGATGCACCGATCTGCTATGCTTCTTGTCTAGCCATTCCGTCAAGAGACAAGTTGGTTGCATTGGAGCTTTGCCATTTGCACGAGCCAAAAGAGGCGCCGCCAGGGATCGCCGCGTCAATTCGAAATCGGGTTCACGCCGACTTTCCGCTTCAATTGCAAACGATGCTGACTCAGATGCAGCAGGACGGCTTCAGCCATGTGACCACTGCATCGAGAGCAGCTCAGAGGAGTCTGTACCGTTCGAATACTGTATTGCTGGAAGCGTGCGATTTCAAAACCGAACTGTCGCTCGCTTGCGCGGATGATGGAGTGAGCAACTTCCTGCATCGTCTGAGCGATGTGTTTCGAGGAGGCGCTGTGCCGATTGAGCTGGATGTCGACGACGAAGATCGTCGGTCCCTCTTTGCTTTCGAAATTGCGGAGTATGTGATTGCCATGGTTCAAAAAGATGCGGAGAGACACAATGGTCTGGTCAAGGATGAATACAGGAAACAAGTGCGAACCAAATACGAGCTGGTCGCTGAGTTCCAAGAGATCGCGCAGACCCCGCAGCTTCTAGGTAAAGATCAGGCTGTTGATTTCGGTCTTGGCACCATTCCAGGTAAGCACACATATGCTTTGGTAAACGGTACGAATGGGTTGGTGCAAACGGTTGATTTTCGTTTTCGTTTTCAAAGCAGCTTCCCCAGCACTGGCAACGACAACTGCTAAGATGACCAAATCGACCTTGAACAGCATCTCGATAGCTTGGAGCTACCCGAGCGCTGGAATTGGCACTGACATTCCAACGGTGTTGGGCTACCACGTTCAACATCGAGGTAGTGGTCGAGCGTCGGTCGATGCTGACCTCTGGAAGCGTGCCTCATCTTTCCAGGTCCTGACATTTGATGAGGCTGCGCGAGGAAGGCGACAACCGCCCGTCTCGATAACAGTCTCTGGGCTGAGCTTCGACACAGGGTACTGCATTCGCGTTCAAGCACGAAGTGCTGGTGGATGGGATCCATTCTCGACTGCCAGCCCTAAGTTTCGCACGCTTTCGTACTCGAGCGGACGGCCGTATTTCTACAACACACGCACCGGGACAACGTCGTGGTCCATGCCAGCGTTTCTTTCATAGAGCAAGGCGTGCAAGCTGCGACGTGGCAGGCACTCACGTGGATGCTTCCAAGAGCAACAAATGACAAATGCATCAAAAGAGGACAGCGACGGGTATAATACTCTCTATCATTTATTATGCACACCTAAGTGAATCAAACTATGGACGGCGGCGCTGCTGTTTCTGCTGCTGGCGCTGCAGGTGCTGGGATTTCTTGCGCAGACGGATCTTCTCTTCTCGCTTCTGCGCCTCCCGTTTCTGCGCGCCGGTCTTCTGTACCATCTTCTCCTTCTTCTTGAAGCGCTCCTTCAGCTTCTCCTCGGCGAGCTTCCACTTGGGCTTCTTCGCCTTCGACTTGCCGCCTTCTCCATCGTCCGAGTCCGCGTCGTCGTCATCACCGCCACCAGCTTCGTCGTCCGACAGACTGCCCTTGCCGAGCAGCGCCTTCTCGTACTCTTCCTCCGAGATCTTGCCGCGCTTCATCTTCTTGTACAGCTTCTCTTCCTCAGCGAGCTCGTCCCACTCTTCGACGATCTGCTGGTGCAGACCCTTCTTCTTCTCTCGTCGTCGCGGACCCTGCTTCTTCCTGCCCAAAAGATCGTCGTCGTCGTCATCGTCAGCGGTGAACGCGCGCTTGCGCTTCTTCTCGAGCGCGTCGGCGTCGGCCTTCTCGCGCTTCTCCTTCTCCGCGGCGATCTCGACCAACTTCTTCTGGCGGTCCTTCTCGCGCACCTTGTCCTTGAACTTGATGTCCTTGGTGCGGATCTCCGCGTTCTCAAACTTGATGCGCACGTTTCGCAGCTCGTTGATCTTTGGCAGCTTGAAGAGCGCGAACCCGCGCGCGACGGCGCCGAGGTCCAGCTCCTTGAAGCGGAAGATGAACTGGCACTGGTGCTCCTTGTACGAGCGCACGAACGAGATGTACGCCTTCGTACCCTTTTCCAGGACGTCGCGGTCGCTCAAGATGAGCTCTTTCACCTTCGGGAGCATGTCTTCGATCTCGTCGAGCGGCAGCGGCATCTCCTCGCACGGCACTTTGCGGATCTTGAGGAAGTTCACGTACGCGTCTTCATTCGAAGACAAAAACGAGATCGCCGAGCCACTGCGACCGGCACGCGCAGTTCGACCCACGCGGTGCACAAAGAAGTTCGGGTCTTGCGGCGGGTCGTACTGGATGATCCAGTCGACATCCGGCAGATCGATGCCGCGCGCGACAACGTCGGTGCACACCAGCAGACCAGACTTGAGCGCCACGAAGCGGTCGTAGTTGGTTGTGCGCTTCTTCTGCGGCATCTTGCCGTGCAGCGCGATCACAGGGAAGCTCTCGTCGTCGCCTTCGTAGAAGTGCTCCAGCACGCGGCTGAAAAAGTCCACCGCCGAGCACGTGGAGAAGAACACGATCAGCTTCTGCTCCTTCTTGGACTGCAGAAAGTGGTGCAGCGCAGACAAGCGCTGCTCGTGACCCACGATCGCGTAGTAGTTGTGCAGCGTCGTGGGGATCACCTGCGTGTTGTTCGCGACCTGCACGGAGATCGTCGCGGGGTTACGCAGTCCTGCGCGCGCCAGCGCCTTCACTTCTTGCGTCTGCGTGGCCGAGAAGAGCCCCGTTCGGCGCTGCTTTGGCAAGTGGCCCAAGATCTTGTTGATACTGACCTCGAAGCCCATGTCCAGCAGCGTGTCGGCTTCATCCAGGATCAAAATCTCAAAGTCGCGTGTCTCGACCGTCGAGCCGATGCAGCGGTTCATCAGATCCTCCGTGCGTCCGGGCGTGCCGATCACGACCGAGCACTTGCCCGCGCCACTGCGGATCAGCTTCAAGTCTTCGTCGACGCTCGTGCCGCCGACGAAGAGCAGCACTTTCACTTTCGGCAGCGCCTTGCCGAAGAAAGCGCACGCGCACTCAAAGATCTGGCGCGCGAGCTCTCTCGTGGGCGAGATGATGAGCGACACGAGCTTGGTGATGTCGTCGCGCGGCGCCTTGAGCGTGCCGTCGCTCATCTTGGTCTTCAGAATCTGCACGATCGGCAGCACGAACGCGAGCGTCTTGCCGCTGCCCGTGCACGCGTCGACGCAGACGTCCTTGTTGCCCAGGAAGAGCGGCAGCGTCGCGGCCTGCACGGGCGTCATGAACGTGAACCCCATGGAGTCGACCTCCTCCAGGACCTCCTCGCATAGCGGCGGCTTGAACTCGCGGAACTTCATCGTCAAGCGCTCTCCTTGTGTTTCTCTGTGAAAAAGACTCGAGTCTTCTTCACACCCTTTTGAGCTCTCCACCACCAACACAATCGAATCAGATCAGCAGTCTCCTACCACCTCACACACTTCTCTGTCTCTCAGTCTGAGACTCAGATCTCAGAATGCAACCCTCGAACGGCATACTCATGACGTTGCGGAGGTTCTCTCTGAACCAATTTCCAGCAACACTCAGCCAACAAAAATGGAGATCAAGGTGAGCTTCTCGCTGAAGAAGCCGGCGGCGAGCAAGCGCAAGCGGCCGCTGCGTGCAGCCTCAGCAACAGCTACAGCTAGTGGCAATGGAGGTGCGCTGCCAGCTGAGCGCTCCCATGCGCAGCAGCTCACAGGCTGTTTCAACGCAGCAGCAGCAGCAGCAGAAGAAGAAGAAAGCGTCGAGCGTGCTGCGAATGGCTGCGAGCTGCTGGCGAAGCAGCCGCGACTGCAATTGGAAGACGCGAAGGCGAAGTCCAAGCGCTTGCAGAGCGAAGGCAACACGCTCGCGGAGGCAGGTCGCTTCCGCGCTGCGACGGCGCGCTGGCTGGAGGCGACAGGCGTGGATCCAGAGAACGCCGTGATCTACGAGCTGCTCGCGCAGGCGTGCATGGCGCTGTTCGAGGACTTTCGCGCGATCCAGTTTGCGCTCAAGGCGACGCAGCTGGCGCCTGTATGGGGCGACGGCTTCCACACGCTCGCGCGCTGCCACTTGAACTACGGCGAGCTGGAGCTTGCGCTCAAGCACATCGATAAGGTAAACGTCGTCGCGTGGTCTTTGCACTGGGACTGAGAAAGCAAGTGTAAGCGAAGCAGGCTAACTGTCATTGATGCTCCTTTTGCTTGATGTGCTAGGCAATTGAGCTCACTGGCTTGTCGGAAGAGCTCCTCGCAGACCGCCAGGAGATCCAGAGTCTGCTGATGAAGCAGCGAGAAGTGATCGCGAAGCGCGAGTCCGAAGAGGCTCAAGAGGCGGACGAGGGCAAACTGCAGGCGCTGTCGTGTCTGAAGCACCTGTCGCTACGAGGACAAACGAAGCTCGACGGCATGCACCATCCTAAGCATGAAGGGCAAAATCAAAGTTGATAGAATTATATAATGATAAAATGCTACGTACAACTACTTACTACGATGTGCCGATGCGCCTGGGGTCCTTATTGTATATAGACAACTATAACTAACTTACAAATAAATCAAGAAAAATCGAAGGAGGTTGGCTGGACAAAATAGCTGGAGGTGAAGAGAAGGAGGGTGGGGTGGAGGTCACACACAGCACTGGAGCGTGAATATATAGGGGAGGAGGACGGGGGTCTTCTAATGGCGCGGCCACCAGGCGTTGGCTCTTCAGGAGTAGAGCTTCTTCCCCTCTATTGCGTAGCTGGGCGTCTCGGTGCGCTGGTCGCTCTCGTCGAACGAGAAGTGCGTGCCATCGGCTGGGTACTGGACCTGAACGCACAACCACAGTCAGCCGATGTGTTCAACCGTCAGCTATTCTGCAAGATCAGAGCATCACCGAGAACTTACCGGACTCTCTGTGAGGAAGTGCATGTACGCGCGCTTTCTGGACTTGTCAGCAGCATCGCCACCAGCAGCAGTGGCGACTGAGGAGACCAGTTGGACCGCCGCGACGGAGTGCTGGTCCGAGTAGCAGTCGTACGGCTCCAGGTCTTTGTCCATGTCGTTGCGGTTGTCGAAGAGCGTGTCGATCTTCTGGCTCATGAGGAAGCAGAGCGTCGTCGCGGCTGCGGCAATGTACTCCTGGTCCACAATGTCCACGCGCTGGGGCTCCGCCTGGGTGTTGGGATGGTGGTGGTGGCGCATCTTCTTCCGCTGAGGCGGCGGTGTGCGCTTGGGGCTGAGCTCAGTGGTGGTAGCGCCGCCGTCAAAACCGTCGTCGTAGTACCTCTTGGCACCATTATCAGGCGACGACGGCGCGGTGTTGCCCCCCTGCTCGTTGTCCGAGGACGAGTCCGCGCCGCCGCGACCTGAGAGGTACCGGTCGTTCAGCGCCGACACGTCGATCACCTTGCCCTGCTTCTTCTCGGCTTTGAGCTTGGCCACCTTGAGCAGGTACTTCTGCGCGTGGGTGCGCACCTGGGTGACCGAGCGCGTGCGCACGACCTGCTGCACGCGCTTCCACTTGTGGCCGTGTATCCGGAAGCCCGCGAGGAAGCGCTCGTGCTCGTCCGCGGTCCAGCGACCGCCTCGGATCGAGCCCGCGAGGTCGTCGTCTTGGTCTCCGTCTTCATCGTCAGCTGGTGCCGGCGCAATGCGGCGCGCATTGCCGTTGTTGTTGTTATTCTGTTTGCGTGGCGTGGTCTCTTTGCTGGACAGTGGACTGGCTGGCGCACTTGCAGTAGCTGCTGGCTTCCTCTCAGTAGCCGACGGATCGCTTGTGTGAATGCTCAGTGGACGTGGGTTCTCGCGAATGGACTCCAGGCTCAAAGACGCCGTCGGCGCCTGTGGCGAGCGCAGGTTGAGCGACTGGGGATTCAGCATCGAGTGCTGCGCTGAGATCTCGGGCTTGGCGCTCAGCAGCGGCTTCCCGAACGCGTGCAGCGACGGGAGACTGAACTTCGGTAGCGGCGCGCTGCCGCTGGCTCCCGAGCTGCCCGAGCTGCTGTTGCTGGTCAGGGACCGGTTGAGGATGTTCGCGAGCCCAAAGCCCGAGGACCCGCGCCAGGGCTCCGTGTCCTGTGCGTGGCGGTATGAAGAAGCATCATGGAGGAACGCATTTAGCGACGAGCTACGAAGACACTGACTACCAGGTAGCGCACTACTGACCTGGAGCAAGATCGACGAGTGGTGGTGCTGCTGCTGTGGCGCAAGCATGTTGTTGTTGCTGCGCAGTTGCGCGTTGTGGTTCTCCTTGCTGTACTCGTCTACGCCCGAGGCTCCAATGTCCATGACGCAGATCTATAGCAGCAAATCGGTCTTTCTCGCGAGGCGCAACTCTACAAGATCGCGCACGCGGGTTTGCAACAAATGACGGATCTGTCAGCAAAGCAAGCGCAAGTCCAGCATCAGCCACCAACGAACCGTCAAGCGGCGCAACAATATGTCGCGCAAGCAAAGAGACAAGCAAGCAAGCACGGTTGCTGGTCAGTCCTTTACCTGTGTTGCGCTTGCTGGTAGAGGCAGGATGGCGGCGCCGCTTGCTTGTATGGTGTGCGCGCAATAGCAGATGGATGGAATGTGTCCCCGACTGCGGCGCTGGTGGTGTGTTGGATCGGATCGGGATGTGGCTGACGCTGCTTGCGGATACGAACAAAAAGTGTGGGTTTCCGTGTGGATCTTGTCTGGACAGCCCGGCCGTGCTGCTGCTGCTGCTGCTGCTGACGTCGCTCGTCCTCTTTTTTTTTTTCTTCTTTTCTCTCTGCTTTTCTCCTCCAGCGTTGTTGGCTCGCTCGCTCGGCTTCTCTTTTTTGTGTGTTTGTTCTCTCAGTCTGACTCTCACAGTCTTGGTCGATACTGTAGGCTCAAATGCATCAGATATCGGACGATGGCGGCGCGAAGAGAAGATGGCGGATCTCCACAACCAGAGCCAAATGGATGACTCGCGTGTGAGAAATGGTGATGATTCAGTTTTCTGGTCGGTTGGTTGAAGTCGGCGGGGTAGGGACTGGCTAGGGATCGTGGTAGGCGTAGGTTTAAGCGAAGACTGGACAGAGAAGAGCCAGCTTGACCGCACACACACAAACCAACCCAAAAAGCGAGTCAAAAGCAAGTGGTGGGTTTGTAATGGCAGGCGGTCGTGGGGTTGCACAGATCGACGGGTCAAGCATTCCGAAAGGTAGGAAGATCGACGATCCCCCTCTCTCTCTCCCCAATTCCTCCTTCCTCTGGATCTGTTTGAGGTGCTGCTGATGGATATCTACAGTACCGATGGACACATTGTAACTTCCATTCCATTTCTCATACAACCGGCAAGTGCGTGGCGCACATCTCGTTGCGATGTTGCTATTCAGTTCCGAGTTCTGGTCATGGCGCTTTGGGTATCTTCGTGCAGAGGAGAATCATAGAGCAGCTTGCGCTCGCATGTGCAAACTGGCTGCAAGGGTGGAGTCTCCACTTTGCTCGGAGCGAAAGGAAATGTTCAGCGCTGCGCAAAGATCTCGCCTGCACATTGCTGTGTGCGCAATTCCAAGAAGGATATGTGAATGCATCAAGATCCGCACTCAAACGAAGCAGCAGATCGTCGTTTGGGGGATCTGGTGTGTGTGTGTGTCTTGTCTGTATTGCCAAGCGCGACATGAGGAGTCAGTGCAATTCATCTCTTTTTTGTTTCTTCTCGAAACGTAGAAATATCGAACGCATTTGGAGCGCATCAAACAAGCCAGCGAGACAGAAAGCGAGGACGTATTGATGATTCAGCACCCTTCGATCTTCTTTTCTATCAGACAGACACGGACGTAACGGTTTCAAGAGAACAAATGCGCCGACCTTATTCTCCACCACAGTCGCGGATCGATCCACAATGCGAATCAATTGTGAGAAGCGAGTGGACACGAAAGACATGCGAAAAGCAGCCGCAAGATCTGGTTTCCGCACAGATGGGTCGGCCAGCCAGCCGTCCGACGTCCTAACAGCTGGCGGTCTGGTGATTGGGGTCCCTCTTTGTCTATCCGAGACCACCAGTGAGCAACCTCGGATTCTCTGCATCACTCGGATCCAAGAAATCCTTTCAAGATCGACAAGACGAGCTCCTTACAATCCGCAAGTCAAAACCGCATTCGCGACAAGAAAGGAAGCAAAATGGAGCGAGAAAGAAAAGGGGACCTGATACTGCGACTCGGAGCAGAGACTGGTCGATTTGCAGAGGAGGGGAAGAAAAGATGCGCCAACTCGGCCGCTGATTGGCGGACGGAGTCGAGGAGATTCAAGTTGCGACTAGGGGACGAGTGCAGCAACGCGAAGAAGCACGCAAAGTCCTTTGAGCTCGCAGTCAGCACACAAGCAGCAAAAAGTATCTTGCACAGTTGGCTCGAACGCAATGCCTCCTGGTTTTGGTCCCCCCTGCTCACTTTGGTTTTCTTGCTTGAGGATATCTCCCTCTCTTACCCGATCCGCCTGTCCACATGTCCAGCTGCAAAATGGCTCGGACTTGCTTTGTTGGTTCGTGCGGTTTTGGCTGGCTGGAGTGCAGGTTTTCTCGGGCGACAAGAGGGGAGAGAGAGAGGGGAGGGAGGGAGGGAGGGAAGGGAAAGCGCGGTTGCTGTTGTGGGGATGGTGCGCAATGCTCAGTTGGCTCTGGCAAACTCGGATCTTCTTTGTCTCGGCGCGTTTGGGTTGATCACCAGATGTGTGTGACTGAGTTGGCTGTGTGTGTGGACTGGTTGGCTCTGGAGCCATCGTGAGAAAAAGATCTCAATGCGGCCAACCTGCAGCCGGGTTGAACCACTGAGCTGCGGCTTGTGTGCTGCTTGTGTGGTGGCGGTCGGCTCCGCGCAAAATCAACACTTGCAGCTGAGCAACTTGCTCTATCTGAATGCATTTCTCCTCGCAACAAATCAACGCAGTTTTCAGTCAACTCGACTGAGCGTGCGGGATGTGTACACTTTTGTGCGAGAGCTAATGTTCGATCTTTTTGATTTCCCCTGCAACTCTGCGACGCAAACGCCTCTGAACCACCACCACCACCACACCTCCTCGCTCATCCTTGCATTCTGGCAAAGGCACAAAGCAACCGTGTCGAGTCAGTGCGGAAGAGAGACTCAAGATCGAAAAAAATGGAGCTTCTGCTTGAAACGCTCCAAAAAATATCGATGCGAAGTGCGCAGCCGAGTCAGAGGTGTCCATTGGAGACGAGGCAGCGGACAAAAAGTGTACGTACGTGCGTGGCGCCGTGATGATTCATCGTCGCAGGCTTCGATATTTTTCGACAGGATGGAACTCGGTCCACAAATCCAGAAAGGCAAACCTACGAGCCAACAACTTTACTGTAGCAGCGGGCGAGCGAGTGAGGATCCTCAACAATTCGCAGGGACGTATCGGACCGATTCGGCCAGCCAATCGCTGCGGCCCGATCCTTCCCGACCAGCCAATCCGAGCGCGCAACGGCGTATCTTCTTCGATTTCGAGAGCCAGTGCAGACTCACCACAGGTTTGACTTTGATTTCACTCGCACAAGTCGCACGCAGCACAAGGACAAGCACGCAGCAATACTATCGCTGCTGGCTGTGCGCGTGTGCCCATGTAACCTTCAATACCAATTTCACAGCCAGCACCATGGGCGGCGAGAAAGCCCAGGTGCTCGCGTTCGACCGCGAGAAGCGCGCGTACAAGGACGCGTACGTGACCAACTTCCGCAAGGTGCGCCACTTCCCGGCGCTCGCGACGATCGGCGCCGGAAGATCCGATGGCGAGAGCATCATCCTCGTGCAGGAGCCCTTCTCGGCCGCGCCTTCAGCGAGCGACGCCACGACGACGACGACCACTCGACGCACGCTTGACGAAGTCCCGAGCCGTCTGCTGCTGCCCGATTCGGTAGGTGAACGAGCATGTGTGCAGCAGTTTGTCAGTTTAACGTGTTGTATGTGCGAGTGGCATGGTGCGTGTGCAACACGCTCAGCGAGTGCAACTTGTGCCTGCGCAGCGCAAACAAGTGCGATCTTTTCGGGGTTCCCACTGATTTGCGAGCGAGCTGCGTGCGCAACAAAAAGCAAACAAGCGAGTGCAACTTCTAACGCGAGGACTTGTGTTGTCTGGTTGCGCAATGTTGTATCCTACGGTACCTACCTGCTTGCGCAGCTCGAAGCGATGTTTGAGAGCACCACGCCGCCGCTCTCGTCCTTCCGCTCGGCGGTCCTGTGCAAACACACGAAGGCGCGACTCGACGCGGGGCTGTCGCCGCTCAGCGCCACGACCATGACCGCTTCGGGGTCTTGACCGTGCGTCGCAGCGACAAGCTCCACTTCCTGCATCTTGCGCATCCACTGATGGAAATGTTGTGTGTTGTTTGTTGGTGGTTGACAGCAACCGTCCGCGTTCGAGCCGCCGTGCACGGTGGACGCCAAGAGCGCGATCCAGCGCAAGATCTCGTACGACGCGCAGGCGCATTCCGACAAGTCCCCGGCAGGACGATCGGTCGGTCGGCGCTTGCTTTGCTTGCTTGCGCATCCGAAATGCCCACAACTTGTGTTTGCTTGTTTGATTCGTGTTTGTTGCGCCACACATACACTCGCACACAGTTCGCTCCACGGGAGGGCGTGCCGCAGTGGAGCTACAACAACCCGGCGCTCGCGAAGGACGAGATCCGCACGAAGACGTACTGTAACGTGCCGCCCGAGGGTGTGATCAAGGCTGACCGCTGGTACACGCAGGAGTTCATCCGCAAGAACGTCGAGGCGCGCCACCTGGCGAGTCGAAACCAGTGGCGACGGGAGGACGAGTGAGTCCAAGTGGCAGTCAGTCAGTCCTCGTGGGTTTGCGCGAGCAGCCCCGTAGCCAGCATCTCCTGGATCACGAACTGGCACCAGAAAGACAACACACACCTTGTTAAGACTAGCGGATCCCGGTATTTGCTATCATGGACGTGTACAATAGAGCACGAGGTTCGGGCATTCGCGTTGGAATCCACACCGCCTCTGCTCTGGTGATGCGCGCGAGCAGCTCGTCGTCGTACTGCGCCTCGAGCCACCATGTTGGCATGGCAGAGGAGGAGGAGGACGCATCGTCGGAGGCTCTCTTGTGCAGTCTCAGCTGAGCCAGGGAGAGAGACACACACGCAAAAAGAGACTCGATTGTTTCAGTGGTCGTGCCAATCAAAAGATACTTTTTGGGACGGAGCCGGCTCTTTGCCAGTCAATGGCTTCCTGTCCACCCATTTCAACCGCAAGGATCAATAGAGTCAGGAGCTCAATCGATATCAATTCTTACCGCGGCGCGAAGCGAGCACACCGTCCCGACGCTACTGGTCGCGAGCTGCAGACCCATTTCCTCGGCTTTGTCGACCAGCGACTTGGAGAGCATGAACGGATTGAACTCGAGCGGGAACTCGTCGCCGTACCACTCGATCGGCTCGCGATGGCAGACGAGAAAGTCGAGCGAGCGGCTCAGCTGGACACACAAAGCGATTTCCACCAAAGTTGCCACACAGGTGGTTACTTCCAGAAAGCCAAGACGACAAGCTGTGGTGGTGTCTACCAGGTGCTGACTTACCATGAGCACAAAGTTCTGTCCGTTCCAGACGAAGCTCGGCGATTTGCCCTTGCTCGCCTTGATGGTCTTCGAGTGCTTTCTCCACTGCGCAATGCGCTCGAGCGCGTCGGTGGTTGCGCGCATGAGCACGACGAGCGCCTCGCGAAAGTCGCCAAGCGCGTGGAAGCGCTGCTTGTACAGGATCGCTGTGGTGTACTTGCGAGCGCAACTCTTGGCGGTGTCGCGCACGTGCATGTGCTCTCTGTCACAAGCCAGGAGTGCGTTGAATGCGCTCTGACACAGCGCATCCTGCTGGGGGGATTAGCGGTCGATCACATGATGCAGTCTGAAACTTGCTCATCAGCAAACACAACTCGGTACCTCTTCAAGCCGAGCAACCTCGTCGACACAGACAATCGGCTCTCCCCACGTGGCTCGGAGTCTTTCAAACTCGGCGTCGCGGATCGCGCGCTCCTCCTCGGGGCGTCTCCGGATGTAGCAAAGCGCCACTCGTCGCTCTCTTTCTTGGTCTCCATTGAGATACTGGATGTGCACGCTGTTGCTCTCGGCATTGAGCGCAGTGATCTTGCATGGGTGCCAAGTCTCCTGCTTGGCGGCACGTTCTGTGCGGCTGCGACGGCGCCAGCAGCACTCCACGACGTCTCCAACCTGAAAAGAACCCAGGCTCGTCGCTCCTGGCATGGCAGAGTGGTGGAAAATGTCCCTCACTTCGCTGCGCAGCCCCTTGACAAAGTGGCTCTGAGTCTTTAGAGGCAGGCGACGCGCTTTTGTGAGGCTGAGCTCTGAGATTTGCTCGATCTCTTCGCGCTCGCGAGCGAACTTCGGTCTTCCTCCTCTTCGAGCGCGCGTTTCGCCGCGGCTTCTCTCGCGAGCAGGTCTCGAATCGCCCTGGTCTCGTCATTGTTGTACTTGCGGATCTGCACAAACAGCTCACATTCGCATTTGATACACGAAGCAGGACGTTAGCAAGACGGAATGGGGTTGGCCGCCATCCTTCGTACCAGCGCACAAGTCACATCCGCTCCTCACATTGTGCAGACTGTCAAAGTCGATGTGCGTCTTGACGCGGCGCAGAAAGTCCTCGTCGCAGTGCAGCATCGCTCGGTCGTAACTCGCCTTGAGCTGCCCAAAGTACTCGGGGCTCTGTCGATACACGTTGATGCAAACGGACGTCGCCCAGAGTTTGCCCGATATCCCCTCTGGGGGCAGAGACGC
>JAASFO010000306.1:0-26583 GCA_023333815.1 Globisporangium recalcitrans
CAACGGCAATAGCAACAACAACTCCAAGACTGGCACGACCACCATCAACAGCAACAGCAACTCCAACGCTGCGACGCCTTGCCCGTCGTCTGTGAGCCCGTCGACTGGCACTGCCAGCAAGACCACCTCGACCACGACCTCTGTCTTCAGCGGACTGAGCACCTCGAAGACCCCGTGTCCTCCGTCTTCGTCCTCGACCTCGACCAAGGGTGGAAACAGCGCCGTCCAGGCGTACTGAGTGCGTGCGTGAGAGTGCCCAGGATCGCCTCTCAGAGATGCTCTTTGTCGCTATCTTTTGTGTATCCTTCTCCGCAGTTCATCTGTGCCATTTACCTGTTTACATGCGTGACGCATCATTGCATACTAAAGAAAGATCATCAGCTCTTCAACAGACAAAAGTGTTTACGTCCTTAAAGAGGGCCAACTTTCCAATCTTGACCGAAATGAAGTCAGAGGGAGAGCCTCTATAAATTATAAAGCAGTAGTCTCCGTTTGCTTACAAAAATCAACTCAAAAGGAGAAAATGCCATCTGGGATCCATGATTGGCCGGAAGTGCGAGTCGACAGAGTATTGGCCAATGAACAGGTGTGGTGCATCTTCATTTTAGCCAATAGCTTACTGTCGAAAGTCTCCTATCATTGCAGCCAGCAAACTCCTTGCATGCCACAGTTGACAATATCAATCGACTGCGACGATGACGATGATGATGATGCGGCAGCTTCGTGGTGCCCGCGTGTGCGCGGCTCTCTCTGCAGCATGCCACCCGCCTGTTGCTGGCCGCTCTATTGGCAACAGCGTCCAGCGACGCTGGTTGGCGACAGGCGCTTCTGATGATGCGCGCGTGAACGGTCTGAAATGCGGCACACCAAACTGCAGCAACACGCAGGAAGAGGTGCGGCGATCACGACTTCACCGTGCAATGCACAATGGTCTCGTCGTCACTAACATACTGTGTGTGTGCTTCATGTACAAGAAGCAGCCAGAAGTGCCGCCAAACGCGCTGTTGCAGTCGATCGCGCGGGACACTGCAGCGTTGCAGGTGCGTGCACAAAATGTTCCTGATACCAAAGGATCAGAATGGGTTGAGCCTGACTGCGCTTTCCGATCATCTTGCGCACCCACCCACAGAGCCTTCATGCGTTCCTGGCAAGCGACCCGGCGGCACTGACGGCGCTGGAGGCGTGCACGCAGCACATCGCCGAGTGCCACGCGCGCGACAAACTCGTGTACGTCACAGGCGTCGGCAAGTCGGGCATCGTGGCGCAGCGGCTCGCATCGACGCTCGCGTCCATCTCGGTCCGCAGTCAGGTGAGTGCGAGTGCCCGTGGCTATTGCCTACAGCTGTCTGGCTCGGAATGAGTGAGTGGCATTGTGGACATGAATCTAATGCTGCTGCTGGATGTGTCATCAACCAGTGGATCCATGGCAGCGAGTGGGTGCACGGCGAGCTGGGGAATCTGCGCAATGAAGACATGGTGCATATTCACCAACATGAAAGCAGTAGACTATGAGAGACTGTGCCGTTACTGACAAATGCTGCTGCTGTTTTGTGTGTCTATTCAACCCCAGGTGGTCATCTTGTCGCACAGTGGGAAAACGTCCGAGCTCTTGCCGCTGCCGCCGCTGTTCCAGGCGTCCGAGTGCGCAGTCGTGTCCATCACAGGCGCTGCAGACTCGCCGCTGGCTCTCAAGAGCGACGTGGTATGTACGCGCAAAGGGCATTGCTCGTCTTGGTTTATTTTCATGAGCCAGCCCCTTGGACGCGGTAACTAAATTGCTGATCCCAATCTGCACTTGCTACGTATTATGTGATTGAACGTTCAGGCGATTGTCGCGCCTGCAGACGACGAAGAGCAGTGCCCCGTGCCGTCGCGAAGCATTGTCGTCCAGGTAGTATAGAGCTTTCTGACTTGCGCATTAATGCCCACCACCCCTTGTCATTGTATCTGATCTTACATGGCACTTCGTTGTTGTTGTGTGCCTTAGGAATCCGTTTGCAATGCGATCGTCGAGCACCTGGTGCACCGCATGGGTGAGTGCGCCGCGTGCTTCAAATGCAACCACCCGGGCGGCTCGATCGGCGACCATTTCTCTCATAACCACGTCTCGGAATAGAGGAAGTGCAGTGGCTCAAAATGCAATCGATCTGCTTTGTACAGTAGTGTGTGCTTGTTTGAGTTTGGCGTCTCCATTTTTCAAACCCTGTCGTCGTATTATTAGTGAGGAGAACTTGAAACGAAAACGCGAGCAATTGAAGAGTCCATCTCCAAGATCAGGCATTTACACGTTCATCACCCAGCACGCAGAATGTCGGAGAGCGCAGCCACAAGCAGCAGCCGGCTATCCCCGCACACCAGGTACGATCTCTTCCAGCTCCTCTTGCCGAGCGACCACGCACGAGCCGCGAAAGGCAAGTCCGTCGTGTGGGAGAAGCACTTTCAGCAGTAGCCCAGACTGCAACGCTGGAGGCAATTTGCCAGTCTCGCCTCGTCAGAAAACTCCGTCGAGCCTAACATCGCTGACGTATCAGCACCAACAACAGCAGCAGAATCTGGAAAGAGCGACTGCTCTACGACATCATGGAGGACTGGATGTGCAGCGAGAGCGCTACCTCAAGCGAGATCTCGAGAGTCTGGACGTCGATCACCAACCACATCGAGCAATCCTGTGAGTCGCGCATAGCGTGGCGTTGCTGACACCATACGACACGCCTTCACTGACGGACTCGCCTGTGTCGTTGTTACTCGCCTGTGCAGACATCCTTCGACGCAAGCTCGTGCCGAAATCCGATCCAGACAGTACGTCAATCGTGATTGCGCTGGACTGCCTGAGAAAACTCACGCTTCGCCTCCCAGAGTACCAGCGCGTGCTCGCCGTCGCACTTTGCATCGTCGAGCCGGGGCTTTACACAAGGAGAATGAAAGAGAGTCGGATGTCCACAGATGCCTCTGAAGAGCTACAACCACAAAGCCTAGTTGAAGATCGTCCGTTCTACTTTGAAAAGTGCCAGGAGCTCGGAGATTTGCTAGAAGAAGCTCGCGCTCTGGCCACGCAGACCGACGAACAGAACAGCCTCTATGCGAGTCTGAGCATCCGCGAGCAGATCTCCAGGCTGCTCTCTCAACTGAGCGACGACGAGCCCCTGGAGAAAGAGGAGCTCTTCTTGACGTTCCTGCACAGCAACATGGAGACGCTGGCGTGCAACGAGCTCCTCAAACACTTTTTCCAGCACGAGAACGTGGAGAAGAAGAGCTTTTTCTATGCGATGCTCATGACGCAGCTCACTGGCAACGAGACCACGCGCGTGCTGCAAGAGATCGCAAACACCCACCTGGTCGAGTCCCGAAGCTTCCTGCAGGAGAACCTGGATGCGATGGACACGATCCTCATGGACGCAGTGACCTCGTCAAGTACTCTGAGCACTCCAACTGGACTTGCTACAACCGGACACCAGCACCAGCAGCACCAAAGGACGACAAGCCAGCCGCTCTTCCAGCGACTCATTGAGCGCCGCCCGAGCGAGTTCGCAACGATCCTGTGGCAGTCGCCATTCCTCACGCGCACATCTTCCAGGTAATGCGATTCTCGTGCGTGATACCTTCACGCCTGTCTATTACGATCGCTGATGCTTTGTGGTATGTGTGTTTCATGGCTGACAACAGGACTCACAGTACTTGGTCGCGCGAATCCTGGAGCAGAACATCTTTCTCGTCTCGCAAGTGCTGCTGCAGCGGCAGGACGTGCTGCTCTCGCTGCTCAACCACACGCTCAAGGACAGCACCGTACGATCGATAGTTTGCTAATCCAGTAATCTCGAATCGTCGGTGAGCTCTAACCTCTTTCGAAACCCGCTTGCTTTTTTGAAAATGGTAGGCTGTGCTGGAAGAGCTCCTGTTGACTCACCCTCGTGGACTCACAGACCTCCTGGTGAACCGACCTGCAGCACTAGCGGACGCCGTCAAGGCGAACCCTCCGATCCTCTCAGGTCATGAACGTGTGGCTGCAATACCAAGCGAGGTAGGTATTATTGCTTACCAGTCTCTGATACCAATGGGGACACACTGGCTCATGCTCTCTCTCTCTATGTGCTGCTTGTCCAGAATCCGAGAAGAGTGGTCGGTGCTCTTTCAGCGCATCAATCCCGATGACTCTGGTGTTGTGCACTTCGCTGGCGCGTTCGGTTGATTGGTTGAGAGTGCTCGATGCCAAAAAGTGATGGTTGATGCTGAATGATCTGTTTGGTATCAGTGTTTGCTGCACTCGTGCGCTCCAAGCTGGCGTTCCTGGACGACCGCATGCTCATGAAAGCGTTCCTCGCGTGCGGAGAAGAGAACGAACTGGGCGAATTTGCGCTGCTGCCGGTACGAGAAACGCTAAGGAAGAGCTCCATTTGTGGATGATGCGCTAGCTGGTTGGATTAACTTGTGTCTTTGATCGTTGCTGCTTGTGGTACCTGCGAAACCCCACAGCAAACAGGAGGACTTCACACTCGCCATGTTTGTCTTGCAGGAGCAGGAAGCGCTGCGTCAGTACACTCCGCAAGTGTAATCTTAAGAGCCTCAGATACAGCGACGAGTTCATTATACCTTCTCCCTTATTCTTGAGCAAGTCTCGGCGTTTTGAAGGTTCTTCGAGGCTTGAGATCTCACTCCAGGCAACTCTACAGCTCTCTACATTTCGTTCTCTCTTGGGTCTGCTTTGCTCGTATCCCCACGCGTCTATAACTTATCCACACACCAACCACGAACGCGTGCACCGCTCAGCAATTGCCCAATTTGATGATGAAGCTCAGGACGAATTTGTCGACTTTCGTTTGGAGCGCGTGTACTGGTGGGCTGGCACAAACAGACCGAGCTGGCGGTTCTCCTGGAGCGCTACTGCGACGTCGTACGCGGTCGGGCGTTGCAGCGGGTCGAGGTGCAGCAGCTGCTTGATGATCACGCCGATCAGCGGCGGGATCGAGATGAAGTTCTGGCATAGAAAGCACCCCTCGT
The DNA here is from genome assembly GCA_023333815.1 of Globisporangium recalcitrans. Classification (NCBI taxonomy): domain Eukaryota; phylum Oomycota; class Peronosporomycetes; order Pythiales; family Pythiaceae; genus Globisporangium; species Globisporangium recalcitrans. Next base: position 4,996 of record JAASFO010000306.1, read on the forward strand.
GGTCGCACGTCGCGTCGATATGCTGGAACACTTCCTTGCGCCACGTGGGTTTCGACGTGAGGTACGACGGTCCGCCTCTAAATCCCCACACGACACACTGCACGAGCTGGACCGTTCATCAAAAGCAACAGCACAAGGACAAGGTTAGCCATGAAGCAATGAACATGAAGCATGAGCTTGTAGCCCCTCACAGGCGAACAGGAAACAATGGCAACTCACCACCACGCCAACGGACCACAAGTCCGCCTGCGGTCCGAGGAAACCGGGACGCGGCGTCGGGTGCTTGGAGTGCTCGCGCACCTCGGGGGCGACAAACACGGGCTTGCACTTGATGCCGACGTAGCCCGCGCCGACGACGTGTCTGTGGTCCATGATCTGGCTGCTGCCGTAGTCGATGATGCGCGGCAGGAGCTCCTTGTCGATCGCGACATTATAAATATCCAAGTCCAGGTGCGCAACGCCCTGCGCGTGCAAATACGTGAGCCCGCGGATGATGCCCTGGAAAAGCTGGAGGCTCTCGCGCATCCACTCGTGGCCCGCGCCGCGATACACGTACGAGACGCACTCGAGCTTCGTTGGTCCTTCGCCGTGCTTCGCCACGAAATCCTGTAAATGCTTGACCATCAAGTGGCGGATCTTCTTGTGCGCATACGACTGCAAGCTCCCATTCGCAATGTACTCGGTCGCGAGGTACTGGTTGTGTGCGTCATGTCCGTGCTCCCACCGGATCACGTACGGATTGCTCAGCGGTGCGTCGACACCCGCCATCTGCAGCTGCGACATCACGCGCACCTCGTTCTCGACGTCGTCACGCTGCAGCTGGAGCTGGCTGTGGTCCATGACCTTGAGCGCCACGGGCACCTGCGACTGGGTCGCGTTCTCCAGCTGGAAGTAGATCCCGGCGAGCACGACGCCGCAGCGGCACACGGCGAGCTGCTTGTCCTTCCTCCGCAGCGCGATCACGCCGTTCTTGCGGTCCCACGGCAGGAAGCTGACCGGCACGCGCATCACATACGGCAGCGCGCGCGCCGAGATCGCTGGGTGCACGTACTCTTCGAACGCCGGCGCACCTTGCCGCTGCTCGTACTGGCTCACAGCGAACCACACGTCCATTGTCGTGTAGAGCGGCTGCCTTTGCTTCTACTGCTGCTGGCGGTAATGCAGGAGAAGGCGGACGCAGAGACGCGCACACACACAGGCAGAGAGAGAGAGAGAGAGAGAACAAGAAGGTGGCGCCTTGCTCTTCCGCGTCTTCTTCTTCGTCGTCGTCTTCTTCTTCCAGGCTCGTAATAACAGGAATAAGCACAATAAGGAAGTGGGGGGATGATGGATTGAGTGAAAGGAAAAGAGCACTCGAGGTGGCTCCAATAGTAGCCCCTCTGTTTTATTGCGGATAAATGTTGGATCGTAGCAGGTACGAGCAGAATGCGAGACTGCTTCGATTGGCTGAAAAGGAGAAGCACGAATTAGGCAGTTTCTTACTGAAACGAACTGACATGATTGCCAAACTTCTCTAGGACTCTACGATTGATGAGAAGGTAGGCACTTTGCTTCGCTTCAGTAAGAAACTGCCTAATTAAGGATCCTGTAGAGGTTTTGGACTCCATGCAAAAAGCAAGAACATCGATGCAAAAAGCAAGACCTTTTGCTCTCTTGCCAGCCATTTGCATTCATTTGATTTGATGCCAATTGAAGCGAGATGATGGCATCACAAGACGGCGTCCTGCTTCGAGTGCACCATGACGCTGCTGCGAAGGACCGCCGATGCGTTCTCTACACGTCACGCGCGCGCTCGTCTCACCGCATTATGCAGATCCAGCGTGTAGATGCGGCGTCCCGCAGCGGCAGCGACACCAACAGCGTCTGTTTTGCGCAGTTGCGACCAGCAGTGGATGAAGAGCAAGATGGCCACGCACAAGTGTCGCTTGGACTATGGACAGCGCTGCTGGTTGATGCGAGTGTCGGTGCCGGCGGTGGTGCTCGCGATATGGAGATTACTGCTCGCGATGTGCAGGATGACGCAGCGGGAGGGCTGCGCGCCTCGTGCTCGTGTGCCTGCGGACAGGTCGCGTCGGTGGAGCTGCAGTTTTTGGATCGCGCTGAACCGCCCCGAGCTGTCACGAATGGCATCAAGCGCATAGTTGTCGAGGTGCGTGCTTGCGTGCAGTCGCGATACTAATATGCACTTCGGAGGTAGTCCGTCGTTGGTGCTGTGTGTATCTTCTCATGTTCGACGGTGTGCTGTTGCAGCTTCTCCAGGGTTCGACCATCTGGGAAGGACAGCGCGTCCCGCTCACCTGGTTCAATCGCCAAGAGAGCGCGCGATTCTCTGGTATCAAGTGGAAACAGCAGGGCTCTGGTTGCTGTGCTTCGCTTGGTGAGATCACGAGTGCCACAAGAGTGACGGTGCGATTTGCGAGCGCACCACCCCAGCGACTGGGACCTCACACCACTCCATTTCGGCCGGTAAGCGAGTACCTCGCAGAGCTCTCGCGAGAGCTCGGTGGTATGGATGTCTACGCGCAAGTGCTGCTCCAGTCCATACTCGCTCGGCTCCAGCTCGGATCGCAGAACAGCAGCAGCGTGGGTGTAGCACCGAATGTTGGGGCGATCATCAGCGGACTCCCAGGCGTCGGCAAGACCCTGCTGGCGAAAGCGCTCTACGAATGCCTGCAGGGTGTGTCTGTGACGTTCCTGCATGCTGCTGACATCTTCCAGACGTACGTCGGCCAGTCCGAGGCGCGGCTCGTGCAGACTTTCGAGTCGGTGATCCAGCAAATGCCGAGCATCCTCGTCGTCGACGGCATCGAGTCGATCACGTCCGCCCGCGCTTCATCAGCGGGTTCTCAGAACGCGCTCGAGATCGGCGTGCTCGGCACTTTTCTCGCGTGTCTCGAGAAGATCAAGAACTCACGTCATCGCGTGTTTGTTCTCGGCACGACGAGCCACCTGGACACTATGGACTCTGCGGTTTTCTCGAACGGAAGACTCGACCTCATCGTGCGAATTGAGCCGCCAGGTCAGCGAGAGCGACTCGAGATCCTCAAGATCCTGACCAAAACCTGGACGATAGACGACAACTCGGAGTCTCAGTTTCTCGTGCGTCTCAGCGAAGCCACTGGCGGGTTTGTCGGTGCGGATCTGCTCAGTCTCTGCCAGAAGGCGCTGCAGATCTGCTTGAACAGCAGCAGCAGCAACGCATTGTCTACTTCGGCCGCAGCACCAGTTGCTGGTATCGGTGGTAGCACTGAGATCGTCGTTCAGCCGCAGCATTTCGAAGAAGCCCTGGCGACCACGTACCCTTCGGTTCTCCAGACCCACCACGTTTCCCAGCGAGAAAAGCAGCCGGCGAGTACCTCGATCCAGCAACCAACAGCAAATCAAAGTGGCGCATCTTACAAGCCATTCCCAAACGTCTACGGGATGGAGGCAGCGCTGCAGACGATCACAGTGTCGCTGCTGGAGCCGCTGGAGGACTGCAGCCGCTTCTTGTCCTTCGGCACAGTGCCGCCCAAGGGAATTCTGATCACCGGCGCGCCTGGGTCTGGGAAAAGCCATCTCGCGAACGCTGTCGCAGACGAAGTGCGGCGTCGAGGACTCGCGTCTTTCGTGTCGGTGAACTGCACGGATTTGCTCACCAAAGTGGTCGGCGACACGGAGAAAGCGCTCCGTGAGCTGTTTGCGACCGCTCGCAATGCCGCGCCGTGCGTGCTGTACTTTGACCAGATCGAGAGCATCGCGCCTGTGCGAGGCTTTGACAACAGCACGGAGCAGACGTTCGATCGCATGCTGAGCATGCTGTTGGTGGAGATGGATGGTTTCGACACGAGTCCGTCGAAGTTGCAGAAGAGTCTGGAGAATAACAAAGCCCGCGATGCGTTCCTCAAGCAGCACGTCGTGATCCTGGCGTCGACGACCCGGAAAGAGCTGCTCGACCCGTCCATCCTTCGCCCTGGGTACGTGAACAATGTGTTGCACTTTTGTTTATCACATGAAGGCACTCACATGGAATACTGACTGCCGCATTGCCCTCATGCTTTTCTTTCTTTCTTTCTAGACGCTTTGATGTGCACATCCACGTGGACTTCCCAGACGAGAAGGCTCGCGAGCAGATCATTTTGGACACACTGAAGAAAATCCCGCTTGACTACTCACAGGACACGACGCTGGGAGATTCGCACGCGGTCGCGTCGTATGTTGCGAAGCGCACAAGTGGGAAATCTGCAGGTGATGTCCGTGCGTTGCTCCGAGAAGCAGCGATGGCGTCCATGCGCGAGCGTATCGATGCCACGAGCGTCGCCATCAAGTTTGTCCAGCAGGCTCTGGAAGGCGGTGGCGACATTCTAAGTCAGCAACACAACTCGATTGGACGGCAATCGTCCATTCCAGTTGGACGTCCCAAGATGCCGTCGTCAAGAGAGAGACGAGGTCGACGGTAGGAGAGACCCTATAGTAACAGTTGAGTTCATAATAGTGAAGGCGAATCATCCTATCGTGGTGTGCGGCATTTATGACAAAGGGTACACTGTACCGCGAGAGTGATGCGATGTGAAAGCACTTTAGTGAGTGCCATGCGAGGAGAGAAGAGGAAGCCAACGCTGCACCTTGGCGCGCAGCTCCACGCGCGCAACCGATACAAAGACGCCCCGCCAGACTTCTTTGCGCTCGCAGAGCTCTATCCGTCCTTCAAGCAGCAGTACGCCTTTCTCTCCGTCAACTTTGTGCAGCAAGCATGTTCTAACGCGCTCATGTTGTTTGTGCCTTTGGCAGCGTGCGCAATGTGAACACTGAGAAGCGCACGGCGTCGCTCGCGTGGGACGACCCACTTGCTGTGCGGGAGCTCACGAAAACGCTGCTGCTGCACGACTTCCAGCTCGAGTGGACCATGCCAATCAACCGGCTCTGTCCACCAGTACGTCTCAGCGTGCATCGCATGCACACCATTGACCGACTGACTCAGTGATACTTGTTTGTGTGCACTACTTGTGTGGCAGTAGCTCCCGAATCGCTTGAACTACCTGCACTGGGTAGAAGATTTGCTGCTGCAAGCCAACGTGAACCCATTTGCTTCAGCCTCAACCAGTTCGAGCAGCAGCACTTCAATCGAAATCTGTCCTGCGATCTGCGGGATCGACATTGGCACAGGCGCGAGCTGCATCTACGCGCTGCTCGGCGCGAGGCTGAACAACTGGAAGTTCATCGCGACCGAGATCGACGCCGAGTCGCATGCGTCCGCTAGAGAAAACGTGACTCGCAATGCGCTCGACAGCCAGATCCTCGTGAAGAAGGTCGAGACTGACAGACTCCTGCGCGAGCCTCTGGAACAAAAAGATGGCAGTCTGAACACTTGGGGAGGTGAGAACACCAATTTCCATTTCTCCATGTGCAACCCGCCGTTCTTCGAGGACATGAGCCAAGCGGACACGAACCCAGAGACGTGCTGCATGGGCAGCAAGAGCGAGATGGTGTGTCCCGGTGGCGAAGTCGCGTTCATCACCCATATGATCGAAGACAGCTTGGTGTTGAGAAGTCGAGTGCTCTGGTACACGTCGATGATCGGCCGAAAGTCGAGCATCCGCAAGATCCTGGCGGTGCTGAGGGAGAAACAGGTGTCGCACACGCGCACGACCGAGTTTTTCCAGGGACGCACGAAACGATGGGGCGTCGCGTGGACTTTTATGGCGGATCTTGCGGGGTCCGACTCAGCAGAGGTGAGCTGGGACGTGTTGGCATGCACAGTATGGGTGGTATTGCTCAAGCCTCTCACGCCTGTGGAACCAATTGCTAATATGAGCAGAGCAAAGTGCTGGGCAAGCGGAAAGAAGCGCATCGACGACAAGAGCTGGTGTTCACAGTGCCGCCGGTTGCGACAAGTGACGAGAGCAGCAGCAGCCAAGGTCAGTTTGGTTTGCTTGTGCATAGCCAGTTAGACTTTGGTTTATGCGGACGAGCACCTGACAATTTCGTGTGTGTTTGATGTGTTGACAACAAGCAGTGAGCAATGGATGCTCGTCGGTAATCGAAGTGGTGCATCGAGTACATGAGTTTGCGGATAAAGACCCACTGATCACCATTGCTGACCCACAAGACGGGGATGAAAATGAGAGTGATCACGCCGCTGCAGGTGATACCAACACAGCTGCCGCAAGCGAGCTCTACGCTTTCTTTCGGCTACAGAGTGCGGGCAAAGCAGCCACTCAGAAAGAAGCTTTCCAAGGTCGCGTCGAGATCTCTCCTCAAACAAACAGCAGCTCGGATGCAAACAGTGCCTTAGTCGGTTTTGAGGTGATCGTCGCGTACGAAGCAGGTGACCGTCGCGCATTCTGGAAGACTGCAGACGCGCTCAAAGCAGCGACTGTGCGGTCCGGACGCCAGTGGCGACGAAAGCGGCAGCACATTGAAGGAGGACGAGAGCCAAAACAACCAGAACCACCGCAACCGCCAATGACATAGACTTTCTTCCGCCTGTGCAGTTCTTAGACACGACAACGCCACACACGCTTGAACGCACCTGATCTCTCATACATCAGTACCTATAACAGTCGAGTTTCCCCGCCAGACACTGAACTAGGCCGCCGAGCGCAGCTTCTCGGCAATGGTCACGATAAACGTGCCGATGTCCGTGACAGTGTTGCGGATCGCGATCGACTCCTCTGGCTGCATCCAGCGCAGCGCCTCAATGTACTCGTGCAGCGCTGGCTTGATGCGGTCTTTCTCCAGGTGCAGCGCCGCGAGGTTCAGGCTGGGGAACTGGCGCACGTCGTAGCGCGGCGCCCGCTTCGCCTGCGAGAAGAGCTCGACCGCCTCTTCGTCGAACCCCTGCTGCACGCGGATGAGGCCGAGGTCGTTGTACGCATTGCCGAAGCTCGGGTCGAGCTCAATCGCGCGCTCGCACTCCACAGACGCCTTCTCGAGCTCTCCATCCAGGTACAAGTGCCAACCGAGGTACGCGTGCGCATCCGCGGTTGGGAACAATTTGATCGACTGTTCATAGTACGTTTTCGCGATGCGCGCTCTGTCGTCTGCGCTCATGTCGTCGTTCTCCAAGACCTCGGACGCGCCTTTGATCAGCTGCAGCGCGTCAGCGAGCGCCTTGGCTTGCTCGGGAGTGCCCTGCTGCTTCTTCAGCTCCTCATACTTCTCCTCAAAGCTGACCGTCTCTTGCTGCACGAAGAACTCGAGCAGCTCCTGGTCACGTGCGTCCGCGTACAAAAGGTGCACACGCTCGGCGGTTCCCTTGTTGATCACAAACGCTTCGTCCACTGCAGCGTCCACTTCCTCCGCAGTGGCTCTCGGTGCGCGGAACTCGCGGCGCAGCGTCTCCACGCAGGACGCGCCGGTCGTGAAGAAGTCGCACTTGCTGTTGCCCGCGTTCCAGATCACTTCGCGCGGGAGCAGTGCCTGCACGCGGCAAGCGACAGCCAGATTAGATCTTGATGAAGAAGACAGTTGGGAGATCTGTAGGAAGCATACAGTCGGCTATCTGTGCTCATCACTTCTGCTGAAAGGACGGCAGTAGCACTGCATGTACTATGCGCTGACCTTGAACTCCTTGTGCTTGTCGAGCACCTTGGCGCTGCGCACGAGCGAGCGGTAGAGCGCGACGACGAGCTTCGCAGAACCCATTCTTGCTGCTGCTGATGACGGTGATGCCTTTTCCTTTCTGAGTTGGTTTCACTATGAGCGTGCCTAATCCTCTTTATATTTCCGCCTTTGCTTTTCTCCAGCTGGTCACCTCTCTTGTTTCACTATGAGAAGTGACCAATTTGGAGTTTGATAAAAGGGGAAATAATCCTCTTTGTGAGGAGTCCAACAAAGTGTGAAGACAAAGGCAAAGCGGAAGACATCGTCACTATGGGTGTGCAGCTGGAGATCTGCGGCATCTCGGTGGAGTTCCCGTTCCCGCCGTACGACTCGCAGCTCATCTACATGGAGAAAGTGATCCTCTCGCTCTCCTCCAAGCAGAACGCGATCCTCGAGAGCCCCACGGGCACGGGCAAGGTGCGCTTTATCATCAGCCATTGATGGCAAGCGCCAATGTGCGTTCTCTCTCTCTCTCTATGTGTGTGTGTATCTAACAGTAATGCGGTATGCAATGGCTGTGTTGCTGTTCTGTCGTGCGGGTACAGACGCTCTGCTTGCTGTGCGCAACGTTGGCGTGGCGCAAGCACTTTGAGAAGAACTTGAAAGCGAATGGTGGCGGTGCTGCAACCACTGGTGCTGGTTCTGGTGGTGCGACGAACAGCATGTTCAGCCGACGCAATTCGGGCTCTCAGCCAAGCCGCCTCGCGTATGAAGGGTACGACAGCGGCGGAGAGGAGGCGGAAGAGGCGGCGGAGCGCGACCTGATCCCGCGCATCATCTACTCGTCGCGCACGCACTCGCAGCTCAAGCAGGTCGTGCAGGAGCTGCGCAACACGTCCTACAGCCCACGCGTCGCGGTGCTGGGCTCGCGCGAGCACCTGTGCGTGAACGAGAAGATCTCGCAAATGCGCGGGACGCGGCAGAATTTCGCGTGCCGCGACGCTGTGAAGCGGAAGAGGTGCGATTCACGTGGTTTCTGCGGTACTCTATTTGCTCGCGATTGGTGCTGTTGTTCGAGACAATCGTTGCTCATCTCATTTGTTCGGGATGCTGTAGCTGCGTCTACAAGAGAGGCTTTGACAACGCCACGCGAAGGAATGCGAAGCAGAATGTGCCGATCTTGGACATTGAAGAGCTCGTCGAGACGATGAAAGAAAAAGAGGTTTGTCAATATTGAACTTGTGTTGTCTTGCGGTTTGTGGTCTGTGGACTGTTGCGAGTGGTGTTCTGACCAACGACGTGTGCATTGTTAGATCTGTCCGTTCTTCCTGAGTCGCAATATCCTGCCCGATGCCGACATCATCTTCGTTCCGTACAACTACTTGATCGACCCGCTCTCGCGACGATCCATCGGCGTTTCGATCGAGAACTCCATTCTGATCTTTGACGAAGCGCACAATGTGGTACGTGGGGAGGGGAAATGACGAATGCTAACGCCGTGTGTGGCTCTCACACCCTTATGTTTGTTTGTGCATGTCGGGGTTTGTAAAAGGAATCGATTGCAAGCGATGCCTCGTCGTACGCGCTCTCATCAACCGACATCGCTGGATGCGTGGCCGAGGTGCAGCAGTTTATCCAAGCGCTCTTTGAGAACCGCATCATGCTAGGTCCAAACAGTAATCTTTCGGCAGAGGTACGTTATAGAAGTCGGGCATGATGAATGGACTGTAAAACGGCGAATCGCAGCTTCCTAACAGTGTGGCGTTGTGTAGTCGGCGGAGACTCTGAAAGCGCTGCTTCTCGAGATCGACAAGGGACTGAACAGCTTTCCGCTTTCCTCGACTGGCGGGTTCACAAAGGTTTGTTGCAACCCCCACATCATTTTCACGAATATTTGGTCTCAGCGAAACGTGATAACCTTGCTGTTGGATCCACTGTGTTGACTACCAGCCCGGAGAATACATCTTCGAGTTCTTCCAGCAATTCAATGTGAATTTCGACACGTGCCCGCTCGTGTTGAGTATGATTGAAGAGATCATCGAGCATGCGAATGAAGGGGGGAGAAACCAAGCTGTCGCTTCGAAGCTGGACGCGCTGCTGTCATTCATGGGAACGATCTTCCGCAACAAAGAGCAGCATCTAAAGGTATTGTGCATGGTCGACAGACAAACAAGCTGATGATATGTGGTTTGTCTATGCTCAGTGTGCCGAACTTGTCATCTCTCTTCTGCTGTACCAGTCTGCGAAAAACTACAGAGTCCACATTCAAGAAGTTCAAGAGAGGTGCGTTGTTCATACCTCATAGCTCGATTCCCGGAACACTAGCCGATCATCTGACTTATAGTCTTGTGTGTGTGTGGAGATCGCCGAATGCACCTCGGCTATTTAATTCCGCGCGCAAGAACAAGTCTACGACTAGAGTATTTAACTACTGGTGCTTTCATCCGGGCGTGTCGTTCAACGAAATCTGCGCGAACAATGTTTACAACGTCATCCTCACAAGGTAAAGAGTGTTTTGTATCCATTCTGGCACTTGAATGTCTGAGCGCGAAAGTCTGCCATATTTGCTTTATTTCGTGACTTCAACAGTGGCACGCTGTCTCCACTAGAGACGACAATCAAGGAGCTCGGCATTGAGTTTCCAGTACGCTTGGAGAACAATCATGTGATTGATGCCAACCAAGTGTGGGTGGGTGTGGTGGGCACTGGCGTGACCGGGAAGCGTCTGAACTCCAGCTACAACTTTCGCTCGACGGATGAGTACTTGCTGGAGCTTGGCAACACGATCGTGAACTTCACGCGTCTCGTCCCAAGCGGCTTGCTGGTGTTTTTCCCGTCGTACACAATTTTGGAGGATAGCATTGCACGGTGGCAGCGACCAGCGCAGGGCGACGCTACCGCATCGATTTGGGATCGCATCGCTCAGCAAAAGCAGATTTTCGTTGAGCCGCGCGCGCGACTGGATTTCAAGGAAGTCGTCGATGAGTACCACGAGACGATCAAAGCCAACACGAATGGTGCTGTCTTCTTCGCAGTTTGCCGCGGAAAGGTGCGTTGCTAAAGGGATGCTTTGCTAGCCTTTTCGAGTGGTACGCGCTAATATCTGCTCATATTTACTCATGTGATCTCCGCATATTTCTTTGTGTAGGTCAGCGAAGGAATCGATTTCTCGAATGATAAAGGACGAGCTGTGATAATTACTGGACTCCCATTTCCACCGACGAAAGATCCGAAGATCGTCTTGAAGAAGAGCATTTTGGATGAGACTGTCGTGTCTCCTGGAGAACTTGTGAGTTGTCTTCAGGTCCGCATCTCCTTTTCATTTGCTTGAGCACCAAACTGTGCTGACACGTTTCTGTTGTTTTGAACTCTTCAATCTAGAAACTGACCGGCAACCACTGGTACATCCAGCAAGCATCCCGTGCCGTCAATCAGGCGATCGGGCGAGTCATTCGTCATCGTCATGATTACGGAGCGATCATCCTGCTGGACGAACGGTTTGCGCTTCAGCAGCAGCAGAGATGCCTCTCGAAGTGGCTGCAGCCATACTGCTTTACGTGCAGAAGCTACGGTACGTTGACGCGCTTGTTGCTGAGTTATGGTCGTGATATTTTCTCACGGTTGTAATTTGTGACAGGAGAGGCGCACATCGGTCTCACTAGGTTTTTCAAGAGCAACAAGGCGAATGCTCCTCCCCCGCAGCTAGTCCAGAAAGCGTTTGTTGCTCAGCCAAAATCTCTAGGACTGTCGAAGCGAAGCGTCGCAAAGAGTGCGTCTTTTTCGACGCAAGACCCGAGCCAAGTCAACCAAGCGCAGGAATCAGGGGACTGTTCAAATTCGTCGACTGCGATCGGGGACGGCCAGTCGTACGTGAACCCGGAACTCTTTCGACAACCGGCAAGCAACGCTCAGCGGGCAGGTACGTGTGGAAGCTCTGTGTTGTCGCCGACTCTTCAGCTCGTTATTCAACAGCTAGCCACGTTGCTTTGTGGTTTTAACAGGCTCCACCTCAGAGATAATCCGTGCCAGCCCTGCGCTTCCGAATCGAACACCAACACCAACCATGCCAAGAAAGCAAACGCTTGGAGCGCTTTTTTCGACGAAGTCAGCTATGGTCGAGTCTACGTCCTCGATTTCACGCCCATTCGTTCCCCCAAAAGCCCACCCAGCGGTTCAAACCTCAACAAATTCAGCGAGCACGAATCCAGAAATCCGGTCAGCAGAAGCGGGTCAGGCGACTTCTTGGAGCGCCGCAAAGCGAAAGTTTGCCACCGCACAGAGTGGCGCAGCCGTCGACTCCAAAGCCTCGAAAGAGGACATCTTCGTGTCGGTGTTCCCTTCAGTCGCCAGAAGTGCGCTCGCAGAACCCGAGGTGTCCAAGCTGTACGGGTTCATTCGACAACTTCATGGCGGCAGCGACATTGATAGTGCGCTGAGCTCCATTTGTGAATTGCTCCAAGGTCCGGACTGCAAAGATCTGCTCAACCTGATGCCGAATGTGTTGAAAGGGGCAATCAGTCAGCAATTTGTTGAAAAAGCAACCTCTCTCGGTCTCCCTCTCGACCTTTCCTTGGTCTCGGCAGCTGAAGATAGTAGCGGCGATGGAGAAAATGGTGGCACAAGTGCCTCCGGTCCTCGCAATGCAAGTATGGCTACGTTTTTCGAACGACTTCAGCAGAAAAGAAGACGCAAGCAGCAAGACACGCAGATGCCCACTGCTGCTGTCGTGAAGGACCCGCAGTGTGTCGTGTGCTATGACATTACGCAGAAAGCTTTCGCCGCGCAGTGCGGCCATATCTGCTGCATGGGTTGCTGGAAAAAGGTGCGAGCGAGTTACATTGTTGTGGTTGGGAAGGTGCTTTGACTCTGATGTCGCTTTCGCTGTGTGGTGTGCAGATGGAGAAAGATGGGTTCACATCCTGTCCACTGTGCAAGGTTCCGCTCAGGTTCGAGCAGCTGAGCCTAATTCGAGCGGCGAAGAAGCCGCTCCCATGAGCGTCGTGACGGTAGACCGATCCAGCTCTCAGTACTTCTAGCGATCATTGACCACTCAGCCTGATCCTGATCCTTTGTAGTCAGCACAAGCGATCGTGTGCAGGTTTTGTGTGCGCAATCGATGAGACACAGTCCGCTGTGGACTCGAGTAACGATGCTAAAGAATCGCGAGGATCTAATACGCTTGCTCGCATGATTGAGCTCCGCTTTCAGTGCGTGTGATTGTGTGTGTTTTGCCAAGTAGAAGATCGCTGAATCCGCCACGCCGGCTGGAAGAAACGCGACCTGCACATCAAATGACGGCAGTGGGATTAAATGGAGAAACAAGGTTCTCGACGCGCACTGGAAGGAATCGGTTCTCTCATTGTATCTCTTTTTTCGGTATTATCAGTGCGCATCCGATCAAAACGACTCGAGAACCTTCAAGAGAGAGACAGAAAGAAACGTGCCCCCACTGCCCGCGTCGTCGTCAGATCAAGCCCATGTCTCGAAGGATACAACTGCGTACTATTGAAGCAGCTCATGGAGTTGAGGAACAAGCGCGCTGGTAACGAAAGCAGTTGAGGGACATATTTATAGTGCCTGTGATGGTTATGGTTCCTCAACGGCACTTGCTGCTGGAAGCGCAGGAAACCTGCCCTTCGTGGAAAATGGCAGCACTCTCTATGGCCGGTTGGTCGTTTCACAATTGATGCTGTGGATCGTTTTCTGCCGCAGACCAGCAGGCGAAGCAAACCAAGGCATAGCGAATCCCTCAAGCATCCATCCCAGTGAGGTGAGTCGGTCGAGGAGGAGCTGCAAAATCGCGTGCATGTCAGTTCATTCTTCTACTTCCGCTGTACGTGGCTAAGCTTTTCCCGCTTCGCTTCTTCTCTCTATCAAGGTGTGCCAGCAAGCAGCTCAGCTCCGCGTCGCGTTTGAAGTCTGAATTGAACATTCTGTGGCGCTGTCGTCATAGTCTAGAAACCCGCCTCCTCCGCAGTGTCCTCCAAAATGTTCTTCGCAAACGGATACGTGGACGCCGAGCACCAGCAGCAGCAACAATCCGGAAAAGAAGCAGCTCCGGTGCTCGTACCCGGACTGCCCAAACTTGCGCCGCTCCGCAGGGTTTCGCAATCGCCACAGCGGCAAGGTCTGCAACATCGCAGGCTGCCACAAGTCGGCGCTGAGTCGAGGCAAGTGCCCTGAGCACGGCGGTGGCTCGCGGTGTAAGAAAGACGGCTGCGCCAAGTTTGCGCAGACGCGAGGGCTCTGCAAGTCGCACGGCGGTGGACGACAGTGCAACATCACCGGATGCACCAAGAACGCACACCAGAACCGCCTCTGCAGGTCCCACGGCGGCGGCAAGCGCTGCGATTTCTACGGATGTCCGAAGTGGGCTCAGCGCTCGGGTTTCTGCTGCGCGCGCACCAAGACGGGACCAGGCAGCAACAGCAGTGGCATGCACTCAGGCGATGAGACCATGTCGGAGGCTCCGAGTCCCATGGGCTTGGCGCTGCCGATGCCCATGCTGTCGCCAACGCTCATGTCGCCGCACCGTCTGCTGTCACTACTCCCATAGCCTGATCAATCCATCCCGCACCTCCTTTGGCTGACCTCCGTCGGAAGTGGTCTCTCACAACTGGACAGAGCAGCTGGCTTCAGGAAACTCGTTAGCGTCAACCATCCATCCCACCGACAGAATTCCCCCCATATTCTATTTACTATTGCAACAACAACTAAAAGAAAAGTAATATGAGTCAAGCAAGCAGGTACATTCCGATACAACATCCATGCAAAAAACATCCTCACGCGCGTGTGCTTGTTTGTTTGGCACCCCACGCTCGCTCTCTCTCTCTCTCTCTCTAGCGAAAAAACTCCACTGTTCGCACAGTTGCTTGGAATCGCGTCATACAACCCAGTCACCTCCTTGCCAGCACTTTTGGCTGTGGCGCTTACACTGGGGTAATGACGCTGCGCTCGACGAGGTCCGGGACTTCCGCCGCGAGCCATGGCGCGAGCTATTTCAAATTGTTCGGCACGATGCAGTCAGTCATTCAGTCAAGCTGCTAGTCACAAAAGTCACAATCGATTCGTGCCTTTAGACCACCACACCCAATAGACGTACCCCAAGAGCGAGCGCGTGGGCGATGCCGAAGCGAGGCACGTTCTTCTGCCACAACGGTGCAAAGTGGATCGTCAGACAGATCTTGCCGCCTCTGTACGATCAAGCACACGTTCACAGTGAGAGATCAGAATGAGAGAGGAGTACGCCTCGAGGGACAGTGAATGACTGGCTGTTCGACTCGCACCTGTACATCTTGGAGGTCTTGCCCTCCAGCTCTGGGATGCAGAGCTCCGGGTTCGACACTGGGTACGTCGCTGGGATCTGCGCATTTTCCGAAGTGAGTCGGGGTCCGTTGGAAGATCAGTATCAAGTCAAAAGTACCAGCGTGGTGCGGTGCTCTTACCTCGAACTCCAGATCGAACTCGTAGCGGAGACCGTTGTAGAACGACCAGCACTTGCCCGTCCATCTGTACGTTTGCCGCCGCATACGTTGATACCAAACACACAACGAGAGTATCAGCAACATCCTGGGTACAATCACAGCATTCCCTATCGCCACCACGCACCTCGTGCCGGACTTGTTGGACTCGATCGTGAACCAGTCGTTGTCGGCCTCCTTGTTCATCTTGACATACTGCAGCACGTACACACACACACACACGAAGAGCCACAGTTTAGTCTCCGTTACCAAGAGCTACAAACGAACGGACCGAGTCTGCTGCCTCGACAACTGTGAGGAGCTACAGAGAGAGAGAGAGATGCATACCTGGATGAGCGCGAGGTACTCCTCCTTCAGGCGCTTGGTCCAGTTCTCGCCGTCGCGTGGACCCGCGCGCGTCACGAGCAGCGGGATCTTCTGCACCGTGCGCTTCGTGTCATCATCGATTGGGGCGTCCATGATGCCTCCTTTGAGCGTGACAGTCAAATGGTCAAATGACGAAAAGAAGTGAGAGGAGTGAGGTCGATAAACGCATTTTCCACCAATCGCAGCGAGGGAGAGCCACTTCTGGCAGAGCCAGCCACAATTGGCACACCTGGTGCAATATGACAAGCAGCACTGAGGAGACGAAGCGTGAGGGTGGCGGCGCTCTCGGTATCGCACTGACGCGCAACAAGCTGCAGCAGATCGAGAGACGCCGGCGGCGCGATGTCGAACGCGCGAAGCTGCTGCTGTCGCCTGCGTGCGAGGGTGACACCACGAGGTACGCTCGCTGCTTGCTCCTCTCTGATCATCTTCGCTTGACTGACACCTGGATCTAGAGTGATCATAAGGCGCTGTGGAGAGCTACAAGTGGACCATCAAGCGCGAGAGCTGGCGCTTGTTCAGGCGGTTATAACGAGAAGCGGTGCGTCAAGCTCATTTGTTGTATGCATTACAGCTCCTGCTGATGCTATTGATGCGCTACGTAATGCTGACGCGGAGCATCTCTTGTGTGTTTTTCTCCATGCGCTGCTGTTTAGGATTCATCACGCAGCAGCTGACCGCGGAAACGCTGCGTCCGCTCGAGAGATGGTATCACCAGCTGCAGCTGCTAACGGCAGATGAAGCGCAGAGCCACAGAGCAGACCCAAACGTAGAAGAAGATGAGGGAGAAGACGAGGACGACCACGCCACAGCGCTTGAGCGGGTGCTCGCTCAGGACCTTGCGTGTCTGGATCTCCGGTACGCGGCTGGTGCCAACGTGCAGGACGTGGCAAATGGTCTGCTCGACAGCACAGAAGCTTTGGTACCGCAGTCATCGCAGCTCCCAGAGGAGGTTCTGAGCTTCTCGACGATGAGACGCGGGCTCGTGTGCCGAGTCACGTGTGTGCGTCACGCCAACACCAGCTCCAGCGACAAGCAGTACGCCTTCCACTCGAGCCTCTTTATCCGCGACTTTGACACAAAGGCTGCCCAACTGTTGCGGCTGCCGACAGGTCATGCTCGCTCTCTGATAGAACTCGTATGGGTCGCGTTATCACCGTCTCCAGGAGCATTGCGATAGGCGACATGATTGAACAAATGAATGATGAATGCAAGACGAGAACACAACAGTGCGGCATGTTTTCAAATGGTTCTTTTCCACGTGGACCGTTCAAGAATCAATCCAGGTTTATTTCCCATTGTGATTTCGCACCACCCAATACTTCAATGCTATCTAGCGCTTAAGCAGTCAAGAGGCAAGCGCCGCCCGCGGCCTTGATCTTCTTTTCGGCTTCCTCCGAGAAGAACTTGGCCTTCACGATGAGCGGGATCTCTGGGAGACGGCCCTTGCCGAGCACCTTGAAGAAACCAGCCTTGGTCACGTCGATGACTGGGGCTTTCCCGTCCTTGTTGGCTTGAGCTTGTTCCTTCGTCTTCTCCGACACAAGCGTCCACAGGCGCTCGACGTTCACGGTCGGGCAGTGGTCGCGGTTGCGCAACAGGTGGAAGTGGCGCATACCGACCTTACCGAAGTAACCCGGGTGAAACTTATCGAAGAGGATACGGTGGTGGTGCTGCCCACCGGCGTTACCACGACCACCTGGGTGCTTGCGGTGCTTTCCGATACGACCGTGACCGGCGCTGACGTGACCACGTTTCTTACGGTTCTTGGAAAAACGGGATGGCTGTGGACAAGTAGCGAAACACAACAAGTCAGTCATCGACGCTCAAGGGTGGGTCGCGTGTACGCAGGATGATGATGATCACTCTCTGGGCTCTGGCGAGGTGGGAATGAGGGGAGAAGAGAGTCTTTCGTTGGCGTCTGAGCGCGTTTGGGCTGGAGCTGCAAGTCGAGTCACTCGTGCCTGTTTGCTCAGTGCCGATGAAAACGCCTGCTGTGGTTTCTCGTCCGCCGTTCCCAATCGTGTACAGCAGTGAAATGGTGACTCGAGTTGGATCCCTGCTGCGCGGTTCCAAGTGCTGGCTTGCAGCCTGGTCGTTTCCTTGCGCTTGTTACACGCCAGCAGAACTCGAGCTCTTGCTGTCTGTATTGTCTGTTTGCTTCCTTGGACCCTCCTCTGCTCGCTCGCCATCGCCAGCTGCGTCATTTTCCGCTGCTCATGCGCGCGCACACATTCGTTCGCTCTCTCTCTCTCTCTCTCTCTCTCATTCTCTCTCTCTCTCATTTCCCCTGCGGCACAAGCACAGAGGGCGACATGAACAGGTTGCCTTACCATATTGACTTGGTGATAGGCGAATGCGAATGACCCGATCAGGAAAATGGCGAGTTTTCCTGTCAGAGGCACCAAAATGAATGGCTCGTTGGCTCTCAGACCTCGACCATACAAACGCCAAGTCAGCGCGTCTCGCCTTACAAACTCCGACATTAAACAGCTCCGAGTGGACAGAGAGCTGCTTGCTCGTGACCACGGTTCAGCTCCACAGCGGTTCACTAGCCCGGTTCAACAATTTGTAAGAGTGATGGTCGATCGACTCTCGACCGCACTTTATCGGACTCAAATAGTGATGTGATTGCGTACTTGATTCTATTTTTTTTCTCCCTCCATTCGAGAGATCCGAGCCAATTGCTGTTGAAAGCATTCATCCGAGTTTCAACCAATGAAAAGGAAGCAGCGACGGAAGTGCAACAAGCAGTGCAGAAACGACGCAGGTCATGAGCAGACGACGAGGCATCGAGGCGGCGGCGATGGAGATGCTGGTATGACTATGGCAGCGAATCGGGAGCGCCCGCTAGCAGACTGCGCTTCGCCAGCCGCGGCAGAGGCTGCAGAAGCGGAATCCGGACGCGAGGAAGCGAGCGCAGAAGAGGAGGAAGAGGAAGGTCGCAGAAAGAGCAGCGACGAAGCAGGAGAGCGCGATGATGGAGACGAGCTGCGTCAGTGCGCATCCAGAGTGTGTATCGAGGTTGCTCAAGACGCCGGAACCTCCGCGGCGAAATGAAGCGAGAACAGTGGATCAAGCAGTTCGACCCGATCTCGCAGCAAGTGTACTTTTACAACGTGGAGACTGGTCAATCGCAATGGGAACAGCCTCGCGACTTTGTCGATGGCGTCGAGGATTCGAAAACAAACGGTGTCGTGAAGATCCAAAGTGCGCATCAGTCGAGGAGAGCGAGAGACGAGATGAAAGGCAAGATTCGTGGTGGCGATGAGGTTGTTGGAGATGAAGGCTCTCAAGGCAGAAATGGCGAAGGTGGTGGTGATGATGAAGGCGCGATTGATGGGGCTGCTGATGAGAGTGGAACTGCTGGTGTGATACCTAATATGGATCTGCTGCCAGCGACTGAAAGCCCAACCACTGTCCGATCTGATAGAGATGGTCAACGCCAAGTCGAGGTCAGCGCCGCGCTCTCTATCCAGTGTGCATTCCGACAGCATGCCGCCGGTAAAACAGTCGAGAGCAGGCGAAATGACCTTCGTGATCTCACGGATCCCAGCGTAATCAACCGAAAAGTCAGCGACCTGATGCGTGCCATGGACGAAATCCAAGGAGAGCTTACTTCAAGGCAACTCGCCTCTTCTGTTGAGAACGAAGAATCCCCGCACCTCCGAGAGCTCCTGGTTTCGTGGGCAAACTCTTTCGACGCCACCAAAGACAGAATTCTTGGACTCCCGCATCGAGCTGAGCAGATCCAAATGTGGAGCCCACTGCTGAAAGATCGTCTATGCGGAATGTCTCCACGAAACCATGGCAGAGACTCGGAGCGAGTGCTTGGCATTGCTGCGCAGCATCTTCCTGATGAATAGCTACTTTGTCGAGCTTGACGTCAAGCGCATCAACGAGGCGAGTGGAAAGCGGTACGAAGAGTGGCATGCTGAAGCTACAGCAGCTTTGGACAGCGTGCGCCAAATGGAGCAGCGCTTGCTTCATAAAATCAGTCTACTTCAAATGGTTCGAGCGGCGCAAGGAGAGAAAAGAGAGGCTGCAATGATGGAAATTGAGGATTTCAATAGCTCGCAGACCGAAATGCAGCAGCGGAAGCGCGCAAGTCAAGCCGATGAGTACGCGAAGTTTCTGGCGAAATGTCGTGAAAGCTGGCAAAAAGGACTCGAGAAAAGGCATGATGACACTCTTGAAACGCTTGCAGGCGAGAATGCAAAACACGAAGCAACTGCTCGAAAGATGGAGATCGTGGAGAAGATGCACAAACGTGACCACCACCGTCGCACGACAACGAAATTGTCCATCTGGGAAGCTGTGAAAGAGGGCTTGCCAGTGAGATCATCCGTACGATGATGTTTGCTGAAATGCAGAAAGCGCGGCGACTAGGCTACGACTTCGTACTGAGGACGGCGCGTTCAGATCGCGGAGAGACGTTGATCCAAATCGCGTGTTGGTGGGGACATCTTGTAAGTTTGCTTACTGCTGATTATTGAATCATGCTTCTCGGTTGACGTGTTCGCTGTTACAGGATCTAGTACCTGATTGGGATTACAGTCGGTACGCTAAACCTCGATGTGTTGAAATCCTCAATCTGTTGACAGTCCCCGAAGAAGCAGATCTGCTCTACACCAGTTCTCGGAAGAAGCGCAAGCGCCACGTCGTTGCCAGGTGAAGAGGACATGGTACTCCCAGCCTCCAACGCTGTCGCTGCAGCCACACTAGAGGTTTGTTTGCGTCGTGCGTGCGCTGTGAACGGGTTGATGTCGCAGCAAGCACACAATATTTGTCGGCTCGCTTACTTTCAACGTCATAGAAATACAAGATGCCAGATCTCCGAGCCTCTCATACCCGCCGGATAGCGGAGCTTCGATCCCGTGGCGCCGAATGTTTCGAAGAGGTTCGTCTATAAAGTTGCTTGCTGCTGAATGTTTGGTTATTTCAGCCACAGCCAGGAATTGATTGATAATTTATGAAAAGGTTCCACAAGCTGCAGATGAGGAAGTGAGAGATCACGGAATGCCAAAGCCAGAGGACTACGACGCGATCGGTCAGCAGCGGCGTGTAGACGCAACGTTTCATCTCTACCACCCCGAGACTGAGGCAGAGGTTCGTTTTGTCCAATGCTTCATATCATGGCAGTTTGTGCTGACATCCCTAACGGAATCGACTTGCGCGGCATGCTTTAGCGTGAGATGAATCTCCTATGGATCCAGCGCCGCAACGAAGACGAAATCTCTCGCCGGAAGCAGAGCGAAATCCAGCAGCGCGTGAGCGAATGGTCCATGGAACGGAGTCGAGAAGAGTCTGAGCACCTGAGAAAGCGCGAGTCGATGAAATTAGTCGCAGGCTTGGAGCGAACCCATCGACAGGAGTTCGATGAGCACAACCACTCTGCTGTGAGACGACCTCGAAGCCATGGCACTCGCCCTCTGACTGCTAGTGAAGCAAGAATGAAGAGCGACTCAGTGGACCCCGTAGAAATTGCAGCGATCGGCACGAAAGTGGAGAATAGCACAGACTCGACCGAAGAGAAGCCCAGAAACAACTCGAACCCTCAAATCGTGGTGCTGAAAAGCACAAAGAAGCAGGATGCGAAGAAAGGGGGAGGAATGCATTTCCGCAACCAGCTGCCATCCAACTACACGCCTCCCAGTCGACACAGCAACCAATCCTCCTCGCCAACTGCAAGCTGGAAAGATCGAGGGGCAGCCTCGAGGGACGATTCCACCGCAAAACCAGCCAGCGGATCCTGAGTTCCGCCATCTGTACGAAGCTTCGGAAACCCGGCGCGTGTTTAGCACAGCGCCAGAAAGAGCTGAGGGGATGCTGAAAAAGGTACTAGCTTGTTCGCGGTCCGTGATTGCGATTTTGTGTCTGCTGCGTTGACAATCCCTCTCACTTACTTCTCACCGTATCCACTTTAAAGCCATTGCTGGCAAAGCTGCCGAATCAACTCGGCGACCCGACCCGTGGGCAAAGTAAAGCAGCTGATCGAGCGTCCTCGGCAGCGCCTGCCAACCGCACGACTGGATCGATAGCTAGCACACACAGCACAAGCAGTGCAAGTGCACACTGAAGTCAAACAGCATGCGAATGCTGCCACGCACCATTTCGCTTCTCGACCAGCTCACGCTCTGCGAGCTCCTCTGCTTTGCACTCTCCTAGCTGATCCTCTTGGTTCCCCTCAGAGCAGTAGCAGCTGGGGTCGTGCCGC
>JAASFO010000307.1:0-26562 GCA_023333815.1 Globisporangium recalcitrans
AAAAGAAACTGGATGCGTCGGATTTGACAGCATTGTACGTGTCGAAAGCAATCGCACACTGATACTGGTGCGGTAGTGAAACTATCGAGTGAGCTCACAGATCTCACGATTTGGTTGATCAGCAAAGATTGACAACCAAGAGATCTCGAGACGCAAAGAGACACAAAGAGACACAGCAGGCAAGCATGTACGCGGGCGTGGACAAGTACGGCGGCGCGCTGGTGGGCGAGGGCCAGCCGGACGGCGAGACGCGCGTGCAGGCCGCGGGGCTCTCACTGGAGGAGACGATCGAGACCGCGGCGGCCGAGGAGACCGTGGTCGTCGACGTGCCGTACTCGTACTACGAGGACGAGGACGACGAGTCCACTTTGGTCACGGGCTCCTCCCAGGTGCTGCTCGCCGCGCAGCTCAACCCGGAGGCCGGCGGGCTCATGTGGGTCGAGCACGAGAGCGCGCAGGCTGCGTACAAGAACGTGGTGGCCATGTCGCAGATGACGTCCATGCTGCGCGACCTCGACCGCAACCGCTGCTACGAACTGGGCATCAAGAACGCGATCGAGCGCTTCAAGCAGCGCCACAAGCGCGCGCCGATCGTGCTGGACATCGGCACGGGGACGGGGCTGCTCTCCATGTTCGCTGCTGTGCACGGCGCCGAGCACGTGTACGCGTGCGAGATGTTCAAGCCCATGGCCGACATCGCGCAGCACGTGACGGCGGCGAACCACCCGGACAAGATCACCGTGTTCGCGCTGCGCTCGACCGACTTGATCGTGGCGGCCGATGGCGCGAGCGAAGGTGACATCGCCGAGAGCCACTTGCCGCGCCGCGCCGACATGCTCGTGTCGGAGCTCTTCGACTCGATTCTGCTGGGTGAGTCCGTGATCCCGATCGTGCGCCACGCGATGCAGCACCTGCTCGTGCCGGAGCACCCCGTGATCATCCCCGAGCGCGCGACGGTCTTTGCGCAGGTGGTGCAGAACGAGCAGATCTACCGCATGAACAGCCTGTCCGGACAGTACCTGAACGAAGCGCAGGCGCGACTGGCGCGAAATGACGCGGCGTGGAAGTGCACGGGTGCCAAGCCGGCGCTGCCGCTGCACGTGAGCGCGCTGGAGGCGACGTCCACCGATCTGACGCAGGTGACGCCCGTGCTGTCGTTCGACTTTACAAAGCCCATCGCGTCGAGTACTGGCGACGCGTCTACGTCGTACCAGGAGACAGTCGTGAGTGCGGTCGCGAGCGGCACGGTGCACGCCGTGGTGATGTGGTGGCAGGTGAGCTTTGACGAGGAGAACTCGGTTGTGTACTCGACGCAGCCGCGCGCGCAGAACTGGCAGGACCACTGGGTGCAGGTGGTGTTCCCGCTCACGGACCGGCTCGCGGTGCAGGCGTCCGACGCGCTCGTGCTGCGCGCGCACCACGACGACCTGCGCATCTGGTTTGACGTGGAAGCCGGCGAGGACAAGGAGAGCTCTGAGGTTGCCACCCAGTCGCCGACGTCCAAGAAGAGCAAGAGGGCGGTGGTCCAGGTCGAAAAGGAGCCCTGCACGTGCGGTCTGCACCTGGTGAGCAACGCCGAGCGCATCGCGATGCTCGCGGACACGCAGCGCACGAGTGCGTTCAACGCTGCGATCGCGAAGGCGGTCGACACGCTCAAGCAGCGACAGGGACAGGGACACTCCAAGCAGGAGCTGGCGTGCCTGGACATCAGCGACGGCTCGCTCTGCGCGCTGCTGGCGGCGTCGAACGGCGTGCGCAACGTGACGTCCGTCGAGTCGAAGGACGTGTCGGCGCGCATCTTCCAGCAGATCGTGGACGGCAACGCGCACGCGATCGGCGAGGACAGCGAGGTGGACGTGCTCTGCTGCGGCTGCAAAGGGCTGCTTCCCGAGCACATCAAGGGCGAGCAAGCCGCCGATCTGCTGGTGGGCGAGCCGTTCTACTACTCGATGCAGAACCTGCCGCTCTGGCAGGCGTTCAACTTTTGGCTGCGGCGCTCGGCGGTCGCGAGTGCGCTCAAGGACGACGCGCTGATCGTGCCTGCGCGAGCGCGCGTGTGTGCGCTCGCCGTGCAGTTCGAGCACCTGCACGAGTGCTTTGGCGCCGTGGGGGACGTCTCGGGCTTCGACCACTCGTACTTCGACCGGTTCCAGGACGAGTACTACACGCGCAACTTCCCGTTCCCAGCGTACATGTACCCGTACAAGGCGGTGTCCCAAGTGCTGGAGCTCGGCAAGTGGGAGTACAGCGACATTGCGCACAGCGTCGCGAGCGAGTTCACGACCGCGTTGGCAGGCGGGGAAGAAGACAACAAGCCGAACGGCGTGATCGTCTGGGTCGAGTACACGCTCGACCGCGAGGGCGAGCACGTCGTGGCCACGGGACCGTCGGCGGTGCACTCCAAGCAGCTCGTGCGCTTCCTGCCTCCTGTTGATGCGGCTTCAACGCCGAAGAGGACGCTGCAGCTCCAGTCCCGATTCCACTTCAACGCGCTGGAAGGCACCATCGACGTGGACTTTGGCTTCGAGGACGAAGCGTAAGGCACCAGTTGCATTATTAGGATCCTGCGCATCGTAGACACAGCAGTTCGTGACAGCAACACCAGCGCTGCGCAAGAGTCAAATAGAGAAAACACTAGAAGAGTGGTTGGTTCTTCAAAGCATTCTGTAATTGCTGGAAAATGGACGCGCTAGAACCTCCGAGGCACTGTTGTCGGATCTGAACTGGACTGAACTTGACAACTCGCTCTACCTTGATCATCTTCTCTTTCGCTGGCTCTGTCGCTCATTGCGCAGCTTCGCGAGGTGCGTCGCGAACACCTGCATGAGCTCGTCCTCGGCGTACTGCGGCCACGGCTGCTCGCGCGGGTGCGTTCGCAGCAGATGCAGCAGCTCCGGCGCCTCGTCCTCCAGCAGCAGCATGACGTCGCGCAGGAAGTCCCAGATCTGCAGCCCCGTTGGCAGGCGGCGCACCTGCACAACCGCGAGGAAGAACACGCCGATCTCGCGCTCGAGCTCCGGCACCTCCGCGAGCGGCTTCTGGACGAAAAACTGACGCACGAGCTCCTGCAGCTCGAGCACCTCCAGATCGTCCGGCTCGATCTCAAAGCCCAGCTTCTTCGCCACTTGCACGTTCGCACTGGTCTGTGACGCGTTGTTCACGAGCGAGCGCAGCTTGGTCGTGTACTTCCAGAGCGCGGCCGACTGGAACGGCGGACCGCGGATCGACCCGCCTGGAATGAGCACGTCCACGGGAGGGTACACGCGCTGCAGCGCCAGCTGACCCTCGAGTCCGACCGCGTCGTCGACGATCGAGATCATCTTCTGCTGGAACGCCGTGGTCTCGCCCAGACTGCTGTCCGGCGCGTCGGCGAGCGCGAACGTCGTGAGCGACTTGTCGCCAAGCTGGTCCACCAGCGGCGCCGAGCGCTCCATGAGGATCTCGTGCGCGCTGAGGCTCAGCTGCGAGATGCGCGGCAGCTTCATGGTCAGCACGAGGTTCTCCACGACCGTCGTGTGGGTCGCGAGGTCGTCGTAGACCACGACGCTCTTGCGCGACTTGTGCTGCATGAAGTACTCGGCGATGGCGCAGCCCGAGAACGGCGCCAGGTACTGCTTGATGAGCGAGTCCTTCTCGTCCGCCGACACGATCGTCGTGTGCGCGAGCGCGCCAGTCTGCTCGAGGAACTGGAGGATCTGCTGCACGCGCGTCTGGCTCTTCCCCACGCACACGTACACAAAGTGCGGCGGCTCGACGTCCGCCGCGAGGCTCGTCTTCACTTGGTGCGAAATGATGTCGAGCATCACGCGCGTCTTGCCGCTGTTGCGCGGTCCGAGGAGCGCGAAGCGGTGCCCGAACGCCAGGGGCTTGAAGCAGTCGATCGCCATGATGCCAGTCGCGAGCGGGTCTTTCAGAGGACCGCGCTGCATGAGTCCCGGCACGGTCTTGGACCCCCAGGCAATCGAAATGCGCTCGTCACCTGCTTCGGCGTCACCTGTACCATCCTCACTCTGGTACACCAGCTCGATCGGCTCGCCGAGCGGGTCCACCGCCTTGCCGACGAACTTCGCCGCGCTCGCTGGGATCTCGAGCTGCTCGCTCTCGAGCGCCACGGTCATGCCCGGTTGCACCAGACGCACCGCCTGCGTCTTGCTGCGCTCGCTGAAGAGCGCGACGTGCGCCACTTTCTTCTCCAAGAAGAGCACGACGCCGCGGCAAAGCGGCTCATCTCCATCTCCACTCTCTTCCTTCTCGTCCTCGGCGTCGTCAACCGTGTGGCCGGAGATCGCGACCACCGAGCCGATCGTGGCGCGACGCAGTCCCGAGATGCTCGCGATGTTGTTCTTGACGTCCATGACCACGCCCGTGACCGGCAGCTCCGACTTGAGTCCGTCCGCGGAGCCCTCGTCCTCGAGCGACATAAAGTCCAGCATCTGCTGCGCCAGCAGCGCCTCGGTCGCCTCCGAGGATCGGTTCTGGCGCTGCGCTGCGCGGCTCGTGCTGATCGAGCGACTCTGCGCGACGGCGTCGCGGAGACGGGAGCTAGCGGCGGCGGTGGTGATGGCGTTGTTGCTGTTGCTGGCGACGCGGTTGAGGATCAGCTGCGTGCTGCGACGCGCGCTCTGCTGCGTAAGGCGCAGCGCCACGCGCTCCACGGCGGATCGGCCGAGCTGCTGCGTCATTCTAGACTTCCTCGTTTGCTTGTGTGATGAAATGTGAGCTGTGAAGGCGGAACGAGAGGTGACGGAAGTGGGTCGTGTGCTACAACACAAGGACAAAAGCAGATGTTTCTGGACTCGAAGACTCGTTTCTCGAATGGAGGAGTGGATCCTCTCCTTTCAGAGGACTCAACCATTTTGCAAAAAATCGGAGCCAAATTGAGGACGCTGACATTTTCGGCAAACAGCAGTTGGCTCGGATTTCTTGAATGGAGAGAGATGACACTTTTGTTATCTTCTCTATTGACAGGTTGTAAGCCTCGCTGCACTGCCATTTGTCAGTGTCGCTTTTAGAGAATCAAAGTGATCCTCTGAAAAGCGCTTTTTCACATTCATTTTCAAACACACTTTGTTCGAACCAAAATGTGTTTTCCACAGAGCAATGACGCACAGTCAGTCTTGCACACCTCTTAGCCCTGCTTCTTCAGGGCTCGGTCTTTTCGGTGGTGGTTGCCCACCTTGGCCTTGTTCTTCGCGCTCCGTGCACGTGCGCGCAGCTCCTGCTCTTTCGTCTTATCGGGTGCTGCACCGGCGACGGCGGTACCACCACCACCAGCAACTGCATCAGATCCTGCAGCTGGCGGAGATGCAGTCTTCTTCCAACTCTGTTGTCCATTCTTCTTCTTCTGGTCTGTCGGCGGCTTGGCTTGAGGTGGACCTTGTTGCTGCTTGTGCTGACCAGGCGCAGAAGAGGAAGAGGAAGAGCCACGAACCACTGGGGCTCGCATCTTGTTGGGGTTGAACTCGTAGGTCTCTCTCTGTTCCTTCTCTTCGTCGATCTCTTCGCCGTGAGCCACGGGCTGCAGGTGGTTCACGTTCTTCATGCTCTCCCAGAACGCGTCCTCTGCTTCGCGAGCGAGCATGAGACGGTTCTGCTGGCGAATCGTGTCCTGGTCGGTCTGTCCACTGTCGTGCACACTGAATGGCTCGTAGTCTTCAAACTCGTCATTGTAGTCGTCGTCGTACTCGTCCAGTTTCAGGAACGGCGTCATGCCCGCCATGATCTCTTCTTCCTCGACGATCATGCTCGCGATCTTCTTGGTTTTCTCGGCGAGCGCAGTGTCGCGTTTCAGGATCTGCGGATCGTAGTGCTTCTCCTGCGGCTTTTTGCCGACCCACACGCGCGATGGGTCGAGCTTCTCTTCGGGTTTCGGTTTTGGCTTCGCTGCTACTGCGGGGGTCTTCCCAGTGAGCTTTGCCTGGACGACCGCAAACTCCGCATCCGAGCGCTTGAGATCCTGGCGAACCTCGAGCAGCGCTGGAGGCGGATTGCTTTCCAACAAAAAGTTGATCACCGTCTCGAGCTGCTTCTGCGAACTGATCAGGCAGAGCTCAATGTATCCGTCTCCAAGATCCGGAAAGAAGTCCTTCACCTGTTGCACCATGGAGCTCAGCATCGCGGCGTCTTCACCACCACCAGCATGTGGGTCTTCTTTCTCTTCTCCGACATCGCCACGCTCAAAGCTGTCAGCGCTTGCTGCTGCGTGTCCTTCTCTTGCACCAGTCTCGCTGTCTGGACGACTGGTTTCCTGTGCAGCAGCTGAAGTCTTCGCAGAACTCATACCCGCTGAAATGATCCGTCGGCGAGGAAGTCCGTCGACAATCATCTCCAAATAGGACAAGTGGTCGCTCTCGATCTCTCCAGACTCCAAGAACGTCGAAATGATGTCCTAGTTTGACAGCAATTGGACATAAACAAAGTGAGCACGCTGAGAGTCAGAATACACCACAAGAGCAAGGACATCTCAACATCGAACAGGGAGAAAGATCGTACCTTGTATCCGCACAAATGCCACAGGTCGCTGAGGTAGGAGCCCTGGTCGGCGTTCTCTTCCTCGCAGCAGTGGCTGATCGTGTGCAGCACTTCCAGCAGCACTTCGCCGTGGTTCCCGTCGTCTTGTTTCTTCATCAGCAGGTTCATGAAGCGGCTAAGAACCTGGATAATTCCAAAACAGCAAGCGAGCGAGCGGCAATGTTAGCTGCTCAGCACAAGCGATTGGGAATAGATCCACATCTGCACAGCATCAACATGTAAGACAAAACCATACTTGGAGCAAAAGCCGACGCGTCTCGGCGATGATCAGCGTCTTGTCCTGCGCTTTGTCGTCCAACTTGACCAGATGGCGCTGCAAAGTGGGCACATCCGACTCGTAGCACACCACGAGCGCGCGCATGAGCGTCTCGCTCTGACACACGAGCTCTGGGTCTTTGCCGTCGCTCAGGAGCAACGGCGTGACCATCGACTCGGACGTCAAGAGACCATCCAGCTGTAGCAAGCAGCACACAGGCGACTGAGAATGCAAGCCCACGCACAAACAAGAGTCAATCGTCATTATGCTGCACACGCACCGAGAGGCTGATCTCGTAGATGCTCTGGATCAACTCGAGCACTTGGTTGCGCTTGTCCTGCTGCACCGACACGTGGAGCTTTTGCAAATGCTGATAGCACCAACAATCAAACCAAACCAAGTCAAGTCCATGCAATCAGTCACAAGTCGCACTGCAGCATTTTGCATCGGGTTGTTTGCCCACACACCTTGAGATAGACGTCATGCAGCTTCCCGACACTCGCTCCGAACCCATCGACGTGGATCACGAGCTCCGTGAGCAGCTGCTCCACGCTCTTGGCGTTGTTGCGCGCGTACAGCTGACAGAACGGCACCACGCGCGTCACGTGGAGCACCGAGTCGAGCAGCTTCGTATCGAGCAGCGCGCCGTCTTGCGTGTGCTCCTGTTGTTGTTGCATTTGCTTCTTTAAAAGCGCCAGCACGCGCATGTAGAGCAGGAACACGAGCCGCGTGTCCTCGTTCAGCGTCGTCTGCGTCTCGCGCGAGAGCGCCTTGAGCTGCTCGCGCCGCAGTTGGAGGCGCGTCGCCTGCTGGAAGAACGCGTCAAGCAGCGAGAGGTCAGACTGCGCGTTGTCGGACGCAGAGCAGAGCGCCTCGAAGCGCGCGTCCGCACTGCCGAGCCACTCGTCGAGCGTCGTCGCGAGCGCCATTCTGTCGGGAGGTGGGCTTTGAGCTGGTGAGAGGGTGGATTCGCAAAATGACGCTTTTTGGCAGAATGGAGTGTGGAGCAACAGTATCAGTCCGATAAGGTGCGGAGGGTACTCGATGTGTCCACTTAGATGCGAGGAAGGAGAGTCGAACGGAATGTGATTGAAGAGTTCTTTCTGGTGTCCAGATTGTCCTGAATGAACTGTTAGATTTGAGGAGTGTGATGCATCACATCAGAACTGGATGGCTTCTACGAAAGCAGAATTGTGCCAAAGTAGACAGGTATCATTGTGCACATTACTACGTTACGGAGGAAGCCTCTGTTCTGCAATATTCTTCACTTTTGACACCTGTGTCAACTTGATCATCCCTCCATTCTGTACTATTCTTCGTTCCCTTATAAGCTGTGACAGCGTGATAACCAGTCGATCTCCTAATATTAAATGGGACCAAAACGTAGCGTTCCAAGAATGAGCTATTCGTGACTGTCTTTCTATTTGAGATTGGAACGCTATAGAGGTGACACCCCTTCCCAAATAGGTTCAACTGCGACGCTTGACAGGGGCCACTATTCGGGACCAGAGTCCACCTTCACACTATTCCGTCATTAGCATTTTGCTCGCACTCGCCTGATCCTGCATCCCAGTCGCGCTTGCAGACGCTCCCACGCCCGCAAATGACGCCACCAGTCGCCCACAGCAGCTCTCCAGACCATGTACCACCTCAGCAACAGCAGTATCATGCGACCGAGCTAGACGCGCTGCTGCCGTCGCACAAGCAGCAGGAAGTGTCCCGTCGCGAGCGCCTGGACAGCGTCGAGGCGGTGAACAAAGCGCTCGCGCTCTCGATCGGCGAAGTGGCGGCGCCGGACGAAGCCCTCAGCGGACAGTGGTTCAGGTGTGTGTGCGTTGTGATAGATATGTTGCAACTGCGTGCTTCGCTATGGCGCACTAGTAGGTGGCACGCTTACTGAATGACATTGTGGTGTTGCTGCAATCAGCTGGCGCACGTTGTGGGGGTACGCGGGTCCTGGATGGCTCATGAGCATCGCGTACGTGGACCCGGGGAACCTCGAGAGCGACCTTCAGGCGGGTGCGTACGCCGGCTACCAGCTCATCTGGGTGCTCTTTGGCGCGACGGTCATGGGCTTCTTCCTGCAGGTGCTCGCCGCGCGACTAGGCGTCGTCACGGGCAAGAACCTCGCGGAGATGTGCACGCGCGTGTACCCGCGCTGGGCGTCGCTCGTGCTCTGGGTCATGACCGAGATCGCGATCGTCGGCAGGTAGAGGACTCATTGACTCGATACTGGCTGCGTACCAATGAGGAGGACTGGGTGTCTTATCGCACGAGGCTCTGTGTGTCTGTGTCTGATGTAGTGACATTCAAGAGGTGCTCGGCTCGGCGATCGCATTCCAGATCCTCTTCAGCTTCCCGCTCTGGGTCGGCTGTCTGGTGTGCTCTGCATGACGCTGTCGCTTTGTTGTTGTTGCACGTGTGTCGAGATCACCGACCAGACTCACCATGATCTCTCTATTTGTTATCTATAACTGTGGGCAACAGATCACGGGCTTGGACACGTTCACGTTCCTGCTGCTGCACCGATACGGCATCCGCAAGCTCGAGGCGTTCTTCGTGGCGCTCATCGCGACCATGCTCGTGTGCTTCTTTGTGAACTTTGTGCGCGGCGGCATCGACACGTTGGACGTCGCGGCGGGTTTCTTGCCGGCGGTGCAACGCTACGCAGTCACGCAGGCAGTGGGGATCCTCGGCGCAGTGATCATGCCGCACAACATCTTCCTCCACTCGGCGCTGGTGCAGACCCGTCAGGTGGACATCGAGAACCCGCGCAAAGTGCACGAAGCGAACAAGTACTTTGCGATCGAGGCTGGTGGCGCGCTCTTTGTGTCGTTTCTGATCAACTTGGCGGTGCTCGGCGTGTTCGCGAAAGGCTTCTTCTCGCCGGACTGCACTTCTTCGTACGACCACTTTGGCGTCAACAGCGCGTGTGTCCCCGGCGGGACTGCGGACGGTCCAACCTATGGCGAGTGCGCATTGTCGAGTGGCAAGCAGGGGATGTGCCAGGGAATCGGACTCTCGCAAGCAGGACAGGCGATGAGCGAGATGCTCGGCGGGTACGCGGAGGTCATCTGGGCGATCGGACTGCTCGCGGCGGGACAGAGCGCGACCATGACTGGCACGTACGCGGGTCAGTTTGTCATGGAAGGGTTTCTGAATCTGCACCTGTCGCCGTGGAAGCGAGTCGCCGTGACGCGCTGCGTCGCGCTGGTGCCGGCGCTCATGGTCGCGATACTGAGCCAGGAGCACCCGGAGGACAGTGACCGCATGGACGAGTTCCTCAACGTGCTGCAGTCGATCCAGCTGCCGTTCGCGCTGCTCCCCGTGCTGGTGTTCACGAGCTCCAGGCAGATCATGGGTCAGTTTGCGAACGGCTCGGTCACGATCGTCGTCGGCTGGCTGCTTGGCGCCGTCGTGTGCGCGATCAACTTGTACCTGATCTCCGCGAACCTGGAAGGCATGGAGCTGAGCGCGTTCGGACTCGGCTTGCTGTTTATTGCGGGGCTTGCCTACTTTTTGTTCTTGGGTTTCCTCGTGAAGGACGACGTGACGCTGTTCTATCGGTGGCTCAAACCGAAGTTCGCGCGTTCGTGAGCGAGCACTATGAGGATGCACGCACAGCTCGGCAAGCAGATACAAGACAGAACAGGATGATTGGCGGTGGGAATAAATTAGTAGTAGATGGGCGGCACATACGAGGCGCTGCACTGTTCGATGAGTCTGTGTCTGTGCGTGTGTTTGCACGTGTGCTATTTGTTCGCTTGGGCTGATGTTCTGTCTGTTGCGTCAAACCACTCATCACTCTGCAAAGCTGCGACCGTAGATCCGCACGCGCTTGGCGCGCCGCCGCATCGCTTTCTTCGCGCGCGCCTTCCAGACTTTCAGCAGCAGCGTCGCGCGGTCGCGCACGTCGTCTACATACAGCAGTGTCGCCATCATCAGCACCAGCACGCGCGCCGCCATAGCATTCATTGTGCACCAACCACATTCGCACCTGACTCGGCGCGGCGCTGCATGCGCGAGAGCGACACCCCAATGCGCGTCTTCTCGAGCATCTCGAGCGAGATGTAGTGCTTCTCGAGCGCGTCCAAGATGCTCAGCATGTCGGCCGTGATCTTTGCGGCGTCCAGTTCGTCTTTCAGATACACAACCATTTCTTCCACGACCTGCACACAAATGATGTGTCTGTCATTCCAGATCGCCTCGAGTGGTTTGCATTCCAAAACAGCATGACGCCCGCACCACTTTGGAGCCGTCGGCGATCGTGGTCTGGCGCAGTCGCTGTCTGTCGCTCTCACTGGCAGGCGCGCTCTGCTGCGCGCGCATCGCCGCCGCTTCCTCCCCGCGCAGCACGAACTTCTCCATGCTGCTGTTCTTTTGAGTCCGTTTGAGCTGTTTAATGACCAATTCTGGGTAGTGCTGATTGATGTGCTACTATTACTACTACTACTACTACAATGCTCTTATAGGTGCTCTTTTCCACACACATCCGCAATAATAGTGGATGGGTGGAAAAAGATAGCGACTATAAGGGCATACGAGTATTTGGATTTACGACTGAGAGTGATGTCATCAGAAAGACTCGAAGCTGACGAATGCGCAACAGCACCTTTGATCACTCGTTGCGCATTCAGTAGGTTCACAATCATCATCGAGGAGCTCGGTGCTTCAACTGATTCACGTCCTGTTTTTGTCTTGCTCAAATGGATGACTCGATTGTCCTCAAAGCAGCAACGAGATCAACTTGTCTCCATTGCGATTTGCACACGAAGCGTCAACCGAACGAAAGAACTGAGGACCACTTTTCATCAAAACACACGTAGGTGCCACCAAACCTGGACGAAACTCGAGACGTCCGGTGTTTTGAGTCAGCATTTGAACACAAGGTCTGTGCGCACGTGCACGCAGTAGGTCCAGACGGTCTTGGGAAACCATCTCGACCAACCACAAGCGACTATTGCTCAGTCCATCCTGTGGAGCTAATAGGCAAGGATCCATTCATTCACACCTCTACTTGCTATTGTCTTGAGTGGTGAAAGGTTGACGCACCGTTGTTGTGCGAGCGAGGCTTCGTACAAAAGCTGCCAGCCACCAGTGAGTGCGTGACCTGGTTGCCAGGCGATCTCAGTTGCCGCCACTTCTTTCGCATTGCCCAACCAAACTTGCACAGTGAAGTGAAGAAACCGTCAAATGATCTCTCGGTTGTTTTGCTTTGTGCGTTCTGTCAGCTAGCTCATCGTCCGTTTTGACGAATCGAGTCCAAAAAGTCACGGAAGATCTGAGAACTGGCACGAGAAAAGCCAGAAACGAGAACGGAGAGCACTCGTCAATCAGCAACGTGGCACCAGTTGCCTCGACAGCTTGCTGCTCGATGCTTGATGCTGACAGACAGCATCCATCTTTGGGTGATCTGAGACCACTGCAATCACTGAAACATCCATCCGCCTCGTGTTTCTCTGCGACTAAACAAGACTGCATTGAAATGCTCTCACGGAGCAAATACACAAAAAGCGAGCTTACCATACAAAAACGAGCGTACCCGCTGCAAATCTGGTTCGAGGTAATCATCTCCACTCACTACAACTGCATGCTTGCAGATGGGTGTGGATGGAAGTGTCTGTAATCGGAGCAGAGTCTTACCTTGTGGTGGTGGAGCACCTCGAGCACAGCACAGCGCCTGTGCTCTTGCTGGGAGCCCAGCGTTTCTCCTCTTGCTCTTCTCCTTCTCTCCAGACCAACGGGATCCAAAGCTCATTCCTCAATTCGCGTGCCTTCGCCTCAAGCACCTCAAGCACTCCAAGTCTCCAAACACCATGGTCTTCGCGTCGTTCAAGAAGATCGTCGTGCTCGCGGTCCTCGCCGCCGCCGCCGTCAGCGCCGCCACGCCAAACGCGCCGTTCTACACCGAGTCGGGCGACTACCAGATCGGTGTCACGGAGGCGCTCAACGTCACGGTCGCCGCGGGTCTCTCGCGCGACGACATCGTGTCGTACCCACAAGCCAGCTACGTCTCGGTGCACTTCTCCAACTTCAACCTGCCAGAGGGCGATCTCGTGGTCGTGCGCTCGCCGAACTCGGAGGTCGCGCACTTCTACACGGGGAAGGGTCGCGACGACCGAGAGGACTTCATCGCGAGCTACATCCCGGGCGACACCGCCATCGTGCAGTACTTCTCGGCCAACGAGGCAGCCCAGAGCGCCGCGCCGAGCTACACCATCTCGGGCTTCTCGCGCGGCTTCCCGAACGTGGAGCGCGAGGCGATCTGCGGCGCGGACAACACGCGTCCAGCCAAGTGCTACGCCAGCGGCGCGCTCTTCAACTCGCTCCCACTCGCGTACACCAAGGCGCAGTCGGTGGCGCGTCTGCTCGTCGGTGGCAGGTTCTTCTGCACGGGCTGGCTCGCGGGCTCCGAGGGTCACATGATCACCAACCAGCACTGCATCAAGACCGCGGCGGACGCCAAGGTCATCGACATTGAGTTCGCCGCCGAGTCGGCTTCGTGCGCGGACGAGTGCTTGGCGCAGCTGGGCTGCCCGGGCAGCCTCGTCGCCACCACGTCCACGTTCGTCACCAACTCGCCGATCTCCACGGGTCTGGACTACGCGCTGGTTAAGCTGCCGGCGACCGCGAACATCGCGGCGTACAAGTACTTGCAGCTGCGCGCGAGCGGATCGCTGCTCAACGAGCGCATCTACATCCCGCAGCACCCGGCTGGCAAAGCCAAGCGCATCTCCAGCGTGCTCGACAGCGGCAGAAACGCGGTCATCGAGTCGCTCTCGGCCACGAACACTTGCGGCAGCGACCAGATCGGCTACAGCGCCGACACGGAAGGAGGCTCGTCCGGCTCGCCGCTCATCGCCGCATCGGACAACAAGGTCATCGCGCTGCACCACTGCGGCAGCTGCCTCAACACGGCCATCGACGTCAAGAAGATCATCGCCGACCTCAGCGCCAAGAAGATCGTCGTCAAGGACTTGATCGCCTAAGTGCACATTCCGAAGGACTTACTTCCAAGTTCGTACTCTCAGAGTACACTAGCAACGAACCAAACCCGAAGAGGACAGTTTTGATCGACCTTCTCAGTTCCGTTTACAGCAAAACAAATCGATGTGACTTTGTTATCATGTTGCCGTATTGCCATGCTGAACCATGTTGACAAAAGGGAAACAGGAGAGATTCATGGATAGCCATGGTTGGTTGGCACGCCTCCTGTCTCCTTACACAGAAGGAAGGCAGACAGAGCGAGCACTAACCTTGAGCGTGCTGTCGACGTCGAAGGAGCGTGATGGAGTGGGGGTTGTTGTTGTTGGTCACGATTCTTTAGATGAGTCTGTTTGAACTCGACTAAGTACGACAGAACAAAGAGGCCACTAATTGGGTGATCGGATTGACACACACGTGTCTCCACGAGTCTCCACGGGCTCTGACACCTTTCACCCTCGACCACCCACGACACCCTCAACAAAGATCTAAAATCTCGACACTTTCGACGAGTCAATTGCGCAAACAGCCAGCCTCGTCGCCTTTTGTCATCTCCCACCTAACTGCAGCTCTTCAGCCAGAAGTCACTGATGCAAGCAAAGCACTGGAAAAGCGATCTCTTGGTGTCGTCACAACCAAACTCGCATCCTCGAGCTCAAGCGCCTTCGACCACAACCTCCACATCCACCATCACCATGAGCAAGTCGTACAAGATCGCGGTGCTCCCGGGCGACGGCATCGGTCCCGAGGTGTGCGACCAAGCCGTGCTGGTGCTCAAGACCATCGGCGAGCTCTTCCAGCACGAGTTCGTGTTTGAGCACGCGCTCTGCGGCGGCGCGGCCTACGACGCGTTCAACTCGCACCTGCCGCAGGCGACGATCGACACGGTCGCCGGCTCGGACGCCGTGCTCTTCGGCTCTGTGGGCGGTCCGCCAGACGCGCAGGAACACCCGAAGGTGAGTCGTTTTGAGCGAAGAGCTCCATTGATATGATGAGGCGAACAGGATCCTGACAATGACGCGTATGTGGGGAATAGTGGAAGGACGCGGAGAAGAACTGCCTGCTGGGTCTGCGCAAGAACTTCCAGCTGGCGGTGAACATCCGACCCGCGAAGATCTACTCGATGCTGCCGGACCTGTCGCCGCTCAAGCCGAGCATCATCGCGAACGGCGTGGACATGGTGATCATCCGCGAGCTCGTGTCTGGCATCTACTTTGGCGAGCACGGGACGAAGGACGGTGTGGCCACGGACGTGATGAAGTACTCGGAGGACGAGATCCGCATCCCGATGAAGTTTGCCTTTGAGACTGCCCAGAATGTGCGTTGGTTGCCCTATGCGAATGCTGCTTGCATGCACTTTGTGAGTCTAGTTTCTAATAGTCTCTATTGTGCTGCTACTGTCTTGCCTCCTGCAGCGCCTGAAGAAGCTGACGGTCGTCGACAAGGCGAACGTGCTGGACACCAGTCGTCTGTGGCGCAAGGTCGCGAAGGACGTGGCGAAGGACTACCCGGAGGTGGCGCTCGACTTCATGTACATTGACAACGCCGTGATGCAGCTGATCCGCAACCCGTCGCAGTTCGACGTGATCGTGACGGGGAACATGTTCGGCGACATCCTGTCGGACGCCGCGTCCGTGCTCCCGGGCTCGCTGGGTCTCATGCCGTCGGCGAGTCTCGGCGACAAGGTGCACCTCTTTGAGCCGATCGGCGGGTCGGCGCCGGACATCGCTGGCCAGGGCGTCGCGAACCCGATCGCGCAGATCCTGTCGGCCGCGCTGCTGCTGCGCTACTCGTTCCAGATGGAGAAGGAGGCGCAGCTGATCGAGTCTGCGGTCGAGCACGCGCTGCAGGACGGCGTGCGCACGGGCGACCTCACGAAGGACCGCTCGCAGGTCGTGGGGACGAGCTCGATGGGTGCCGCGATCATCGCGAACATCAAGGCGCTGTACCAGTAAACAACGAGCGATGTATAGGAAGAACGCGATTGGTGCGCACGGTACAAGGTGGCGAC
This sequence comes from Globisporangium recalcitrans, assembly GCA_023333815.1. Lineage (NCBI taxonomy): Eukaryota > Oomycota > Peronosporomycetes > Pythiales > Pythiaceae > Globisporangium > Globisporangium recalcitrans. Next base: position 15,783 of record JAASFO010000307.1, read on the forward strand.
CACGCGTGTATATGCGTCCGAGCGATTGAACGTTAGTTAGTAGCAAACCCACAAACCCAGCAAATCTTAAACAGCCAGACCTTTTGCAGTAGAGCGCTGATCAAGTGAGCTCCATCGACTTGGCGCAGTTGTGGAGCTGCGGCAGAGGGAGGGATCATGTTCGTGGGAGGTGCTGGAAATGAAGGAGACAAAAAGAATCATGCATGGACGCGATCTGCAGCGCGCTCAGAACGGCGAGAGATAAGGTATGTCTATCTTGTCTGTGTTCAAGAGAGTCAAAGTCTGGTTGGTGAAGAAACCTCCTGGTTCATGCTTCCACCACAAGCTTTTGTGTGGTGGACAACGTCCGAACGATGGACGGATCGGCGAACTGGTTCTAAGCAGCATTTACAGACAACTCCAACCACGTCACCATCCGAGCTCAAGGCGAAGTCGCAGGGGGAGAGGAACGATGCGATTCGTCTACCGTCTGCATGTGAAAGGCGAAGATGACAAAGCGCAGCGAGTCATTCTGTGGCAGCGCGACACCAGCACCATCAGCGCTGCAGTGGATCCGTCATGTGCAATACCTGAGAGTGTGAGGTGCCGATCTTTGTTGGCTTCGCGCTCTTTGGCACGATCATGTTTGGAGCCCAGGTGCCGCGTTTCCAGAACGCTGGAGCGCCGACAGCAGCAGAAACAAGGAGATCAGCAAAAGCGGAGGGTCCAGCGAGAGATCGAGCGCGTGTACCAGCCAGAGGCGATCGGCGATGAAGAAGGAGTCGAGGTGCTCTTGTCAAGTGCATGACAACCCTGTCACATGAACACACTTTTGGACTCGCCACAAAGCATATCGTCAACATGCATGCTGTTCAGAGGTCTGGATGACCCGCTTGCGTCAGCGAGTGTCGAGTTGTACCAAAATCGAGCTTCGATATCGTCCAGTTCCAGCCAATCACATCACGCCAACTCAAACTCACAAGACGCATCCTCCCAAATTGACACCCAGCATACATAATATACTCGTCATATAGATCGACGTAACGAGAGCACTCACATGCAAGTCGCTCTAAGCATCCTGTAAGAAAGGATACACCTACCATATTTGATTCGACCAAACAACACAGATCCATTTCGGACAGCTCAAACACCCCAAAAGATTTGCTGCTCATCGAGTGACGATTACGAGCAGCAGCCACCAGCACAACATTGTGCACTGCATCGTTGGATAGATCGACAGCCAGCCAGCTTAGCAGCTCGCATCGCCACATCCTGATTGCCCATGGCGTCCATCGACCACCTCCTCCACCACAGCGCCGTGCGAATGCTGAGCAGCGAGGACGCGAGCCTCTCGCACGCGCCGCTGGGGACGATCATCAGCACGGGGATCCTGCTTGGCGTCGTGCACGTGCTGACGGGACCAGACCACCTGAGCGCGCTGGCGGCGATGACCACGAACTCGTCCTGGAAGGCGTTCTCGCTGGGTCTGCGCTGGGGCTGCGGCCACTCGATCGGTCTGATCATCATGGCGCTCATCTTCTTCGCCGCGGGCAAGTCGTTCGACCTCAACAAGGTCGGCGTGTACTGCAACTACATTGTCGGCGTGTTCATGATCGCGTTGGGCTTCTGGACCGTGGTGCACGTGAAGCGAAAGTACCGCGCGCAGATGAAAGACGCGCAGCTGGCGCTGCTGCAGAACCAGACGACGCTCACGCTCGCGCACATGGAGCGCGTGCCGTCGAGTGGCGAGCGATCATCGCCACAACAGCAGCAGCAGAGAGAGAGCTCGTCAGAGCGTACGGAGCGCCAACAGCAGCAGCATGTGGGTGTGGTACACTCGACGCCGTCGCCCACGACGTCGTTCCAGCTGCTCACGATGGACGACTGTGTTGAAGACAAGAGCCACCGCACGTCGAGCGAGATGGATTTGGAGATGCAGGACAAAGACCCAAGCAAGAAGAAGAAGAAGAAGAAGAAGACGTGTTGTGTGACCCCAAGCTTCTCGAACCCGACCACGCAGAAGGTGAGTGAGGGCTTTCACTGTCCATTTCATCTACCTGAGCATGCTACTGACACTTTGCTGATTTGTCTTCAAACCTGTTAGATCACTGCGCTGCTCGTGGGTATCGTGCACGGCATCGCTGGTCCCGGCGGCATCCTCGGTGTCCTACCGGCAGTGGTCATGGACGACTGGGTCAAGTCGGTCTCGTACCTCGCGTCGTTCTGCATCTCGTCGATCTTGATCATGGGGGTGTTCGCGGCGCTCTACGGCGAGATCACGGGTCGTCTGAGCCGCAACTCGCACCTGCTGGAGCTGCGCATCGGCATCTTCTCCGCGTCGTTCTCTGTCGTTGTGGGCGTGCTCTGGATCATCCTGCAGGCCACAGGACAGATGGAGAAGGTCTTCGAGTAGAAGTGGCTTGGTACTGAAGTACCAAAGTAGCGCAAATCGATCAATCGCGTGGGACTTGGCCAGCAATCACAAATGGCGATACTAAAATGCTAGGAACTCAAAGTGGCAGGAAGCACAAGTGGCTGCAAGATTTGATTACGAGTGCTCTCTAAATGACCAAGTTCTGCAGTGATATCCCGACTTGAGATTTGTTGAGACTGAGTTGCTTGGTGTCATGGGAATGCGAAAGGGTCGCGAGGTTCGATACTTTTCCAGCGACTCCATTTGCTCTGATACCAACAGCTCCACACACAGCTTCAGTCCCAATGGAGCATCACGACGACACCAAGTCGTCGCCTCTGCTGGACGAGAACGCGTCGCTGGCGAAGGTCATGATCACCGCAGTCTCGCTTGGCGTCGTGCACATCCTCACTGGTATGTCAAACGCCAGCTCCAACCAGCTCGCACAACGCGCACTCACTCAACAAAGTCTCACACACCACAAACGCTCACCATTTTGATTGACACCATTAGGACCCGACCACCTGAGCGGACTCTCGTGGCGCGCATTCTCTCTCGGCGTGCAGTGGGGGTGTGGCCACTCACTGGGCATCGTGAGCGTCGCGGTCGTGCTCCTCGCAGTGGGGCATGCAGTCAACCTCGGGGTCTTCCGCGTAGTCTGCAACTACTTGGCGGGCGGACTGCTCATCCTGATCGGCCGCTGGACGCTCTACCACGCCAAGAAGGAGTACGAGGTCCAGACCAAACTCGTGTCCAAGTGGAGCAATGTCGAGTGTCAAGACGCGTCCTACACGCTCACCACTTCGGACGACGCGCGGTCCGTGGGTGTGCTGAGCGACTTCTTCTGGGCAAACCACAGCGAGTTCGTCTCGGGCAAGGGACAGACGCTCGCGAGCGTGGCTGTGGGACTTGTGCACGGCATTGCCGGACCAGGTGGGGTGCTGGGCGTGCTCCCCGTGCTCGCCATGCACCGCACAGTGCACGCGATCGCGTACCTGGGCTGCTTTTGCGCGAGCTCGATCCTGTGCATGGGCGTGCTCGCGGCGTGCTATGGTCAGCTCACGCACTGGTGCGCAAGTCGCAGCACAAGCGCAAACACACAGCGCGCAAGTGTAAACTACCCAGACGACGAAATGTACACAAGCCCAGCGAGCGCAAGCAAGGCGAGTGCGGCGCTGATAGCGTTCCGCATCGCGATGGTGTCGTTGCTTCTGTCGATTGTCGTGGGCATTGCGTGGATCGTGCTGCAGGCGTGCGGCGTGCTGGACCAAGTGTTTGGCCACGAGCACCACCATTGATGAGGAGCACGCAAGTCCAGCTACTCCAACACACAAGTCGCTTCGTGGCTATATAGATGCACTCATTTTGCTTTTAGAATCGGTCGAAGTCCGCTTTCATACCCACTCACACATTTGTTGAGGACTTATCTCCCACTTGCTGCTTGTCTGTTGCTTGCTCGACTTGTTCGCCATACACTGACTCTAGCCAAACACTTCGTCGAGCGTGCCGGTGGACACGAGGATGACCCAGAGGATGCCGACGAAGAGCGACACGCAGGACGAGAAGATGCCGATGCGGTAGAGCGACGTGTCCGAGAAGCGGCTCATGCGGCCCGTGATCTCGCCGTAGACCGCCGCGAACACGCCCATGATGAAGATCGACGCGACGCAGAACGAGCCCAGGTACGCCGACGACTTCGCCCAGTCGTTCAGGATCACCGCTGGCAAAACGCCGAGGATCCCACCCGTTCCGGCGAGTCCGTGCATCGTGCCGTACGCAAACGCCGTGAGCTTCTGGGTCGTCGGGTTCTTGATGTCGGCCTCGCACCAACCGAAGCACCACTTCTGCGTGGTAGTCGTAGTTGCATCGCCGCTGGTACCATCCGCGTATCCGTGGCTGTGACCGTGTCCGTGCGAGTGGAAGTGCGCGTTTGGTCCGTCGTGGCTGTGGAGCCCGTGCTCGTAGATCACGTGCTCAAGCTCGGCAGCGCGCAGCGGGGTCGTCTCAAGCGCAGAAGCAGGGGACGACGACGCTGCTGCTTCCGCCTCCAGGTCGTCGCTCTGCTGCAGTTGCTGCTTCTGCACTTTGGCGCGCAGCTGCCAGTAGTGACGCAGACTCCAGAGCCCCAGACCGATCATGAGGAAGCCGACCATGAAGTCGCAGTACGAGCCAAAGGTCTCGACGTCCAGCTGCTGGTTGAGCGCCAGGAACGCGGCCGTGACGACGATGAGCCCCGTCGAGTGGCCGCAGCCCCAGCGCATGCCCAGCTGCGCCGAGCGCCAGGACGAGCCGGCGCTGAGCACGATGAGCGCGCTCAGGTGGTCCGGTCCCGTGAGCACGTGCACCACACCCATGAGCAGCCCCGTGCCGATGATCGCCGGGATCGACGCGCCTTCGAGCGCAGTCACCGTCGCCTCGCTCATTGCTTGTTTGCACTTGCTTGCACTTGCGTTGCCTGCGCACAAGGGAGATCTTGCGTGAATGAGAGAACGCTTGATGGAATAGGTGATCAGACTTCCAACAGCAAACAGATCCCTGAGTCTTCTGGGCTCAGATGTAGAATCAGATGGAAACTGAAGTGTGTGGTGAATGCGCAACTCGATGTGAACCCATTCTCAGTTTCATTATGCTGCTTGGGTGACCAATTCAAACTCGTACATAAGGGGCGAGCATTCAAAATGCCACACACATACACAGAGGATACAATTCGACAGTACTCGCTGGAGACCGAGTGCGAAGCCACAACCCGTCTCTCGTCGCCTCCACACACTAGCCGAAGACCGCGTCGAGCGAGTCCGTGGACACGAGGATGACCCAGAGGATGCCGACGAAGAGCGACACGCAGGACGAGAAGATGCCGATGCGGTAGAGCAGCGACTCGGAGAACTTGCTCAGACGACCCGTGATCTCGCCGTACGACGCTGCGAACACGCCCATGATGAAGATCGACGCGACGCAGAACGAGAGCAAGTACGCCGACGACTTCGCCCAGTCGTTCAAGATCACCGCAGGCAAGACGCCGAGCACGCCTCCGGTTCCCGCGAGTCCATGCGCGATGCCGTACGCGAACGCCGTGAGGTGCTGCGTGTGCGGGTTCTTGATGTCGGACGACGGCGCGACGCACTTGCCGAAGCAGCACTTCTTGGACACGAGCGTCTCGTCGAACGAGTGCTTGTGGAACACAGGCAAGTCGCTTCCTCTGGCGTCCTCCGCCACGCACGGCGATATGTCCATCACATACGACGTCCGCTGCGACGTGGGCGACGCGGTCCGGTGGTTACCACTGCCGTCGTGGACGCCGGACCCCTGCATGCTGGCGAGCTCGTCCACGAGCTTCTGCTGGTGGAACTCCTTGCGCATCCCCCAGTAGTGGCGCAGACTCCAGAGCCCGAGCGCGATCATGAGGAAGCCCACGATGAAGTCGCAGTACGAGCCGAACGTGTCGACGTCGAGCCCCTGGTCGAACGCCAGGAAGATCGCGGTGACGACGATGAGTCCCGTCGAGTGGCCAAGCCCCCAGCGCATGCCGAGCGTCGCGGACCGCCAGGACGAGCCGGCGCTGAGCACGATGAGCGCACTCAGGTGGTCCGGTCCCGTGATCACGTGCACCACGCCGAGCAGCAGCCCCGTGCTGATGATCGTGGAGATCGGCGCGCCTTCGAGGTTGTGGTCCACTTCGCCCATGTTGGTTGCTGAGGGTCTGTTGTGTGATGCTTGACCGAGTGGATCGAGTGACTGATGCGCTGGTTGAATTGGGGCGATCGATGCGCCAGATCCTCTTGTTGCTGGTGTTCTGCCTTGGATGCGGTGTCTTGCGCGCAAATTGAAGAGTGAGAGATGTCTGCTGAGCTGGCGCAAAATGGATTTGCGTGTGGGGAAAGTAGAAGAAGGGGTGAAGTTGGGTTTCTGCCATACTGCTGGACAAAGACTGCACGCAAACTATGCGAAATATTGTATAGCCGGTACATGAAGACAAATGTTCGCTCGTGAAACAAAGGACATTGTGCTTCGCATTGGAGCAACGCCACAATGTTCCTGTCTGTTCGGGAAGCATTTGCGCACACTTGCGAGAGGCAGTTGTTGCTCCAGAGGTGATCGACCGATATTCGAAGCATCGAGAGCGACAACAGAGAGCTTTTGGAGCGAGTGGCCACAAGACAGGCAGGCGCGATCGCACGCAAAAAAAGAAGTTGTTTCTAATTATTGTTCCAGTTTGTCCTGCAGTTGCTCATGAATTCTTCGATATTTTGTTTCGAACGAGACTCTCTGTGCCCCAAATCTATTCGCCACAATGAAGGTTTGGTGCTAAGATGCCGAGGTCGGCAAGCGTGCACACTAATATGCGGACAATGGTAGTGCTGATAAATAATGTCGAAGCTTTTGGTTGTCGCTCGACTTTTGTGTGATTTCTTCTGAACGAGTGCTTCAACGGCTCGACGACTCGAAGAATGCGAATCAATATTTTCAGAGTTCGTGTGCTCGCCAACAATACTAAACTGCAAGAACTCCGAGCACCAGCGAAAAAGAGAATACTGATGAGCTCGTCGATAGTGTGGCGTTAGCAGTGTTGTGCCTCCGATGGTTTCCCACAATCCTGCGACTTTGTTAGTACCTCCGTTGACATCGCCTCCGAGCTAGTTCTCAGCGAGTTCCGAAGCACAAGTCGATACTGTTGTCCATCGTGTTTCCTCTGTAGAGCACAGAGCGCACGAGCACATTCCATCATCTCCCTGATGGTCATCTATTGTCATTTTCCTCATTCACAAAGGACTGGGCAAAAGTCGCGATTTAGACAGACGACAATCTCGTGGTACACACTCACTCACACGAAGAGCAACAACGTGACAATGTCGCGGTAATTTCGCAGCTTCTGACCCGAGTGAGCACTTGAACCTTCTTCTGTCATTCAGCAGCATATCAGATGCTTTTGGCAGAACAAAACACATCGGAAAATATCGAAAGCGGTGCAAACTCGGAAGGATACGCGCGTGAACAAAGCAATCCGAAGCGCGTGCGTCAGCATTCTTTTTGTCACCAATGTGCACTTTCGTTTCTATGGAAACCATCTCACACAGTAGAAGGATGGATGGTTTCGAGCGTCGATTGTTGAGGCGCTCTATGATCGATCATATCGGTTCGATTGTCAACCAAAATGGACGAGCTGCACGAAAACGATTTGTCGCCCATGCTTCCCCAATACGAAGAAGAGATCGTCCAGTTGAATAAGATGCATTTATCCGCAATGAGCAAGTCCGCTTTGCTTTGAGTCCAGAAGTGAGCTTGCAGGTGTGCGAATACGACAGCAACCCATCGAGAACAATATCGCTCATCTGACTCACGTCTACCACATGCACGCCACATGTCCATCCCTTCAGTCATGTTGACTGCTCATTCGGAATTATAGAGACGGAGAACACACACCACGCCCCATATTTGACTCACTCAGCATCGTCTGTCTTATCCACGCACGAACCCATCCATCCTTCTCAGGACGGCACCACACACATGTGCGCGCACGCCAGTCAGACTCAAGCAAGTCTCTCTGTTTTCTATTTGGCAATTTCGGAGCCTCGTGGTGTGGTGTCGTACAGTGCACGACTCCGAACGTGTGGAGTCAGTCAGTCTGTCGTGCATCGCAGGCGTGTGGGTTGGCGTGTCTATCTATCTATCTGGGTTTCGGACAACCGCCAGACTCCACGACCAATGTTCTTCCACGAGTTCGTGGAGAGAAATCTCGCAAGAATCGTTGAAACACTGCAGCAGCGAAAGCGCCATCAAGAATGGTGGCGATCTGGCTCCGGATGTTTCCTGCAAGAGTCAGAACAGCAACAGAGACAGCAGCAGCGTGATGAAGAAGCAGAATGCCCACTGCTATTGTCATTGCATGCGAAGACTTCATGGGCTTCGAACTTGGTTGAACTGCGAAATGATCAGTCACTTCAACTTCATGTGGCCCACACCATTCCGCCAGTTGTGCACTTTGTTTGCTCGCAATATCGCAATATCAAAACTGCAATTGCCATCCATGACCCTGAAGCAGCACATCATATCACAGCAGACGCACGCTCACAAATATGCTGGCTACCAGTACACCTTGTTCGACTCACTGTTGTAGCTGTCCATTTCGATGTAGTTCCATCTCACTACGCACACCACTACAGCTTGTACCGCTGCTGGACGGGGTCCGCGGGGTCCTCCACAGCCACTTCGGATCGCTGTTTGCTCCACACCAGTCGCGGAGGAATGCCGTTGCTGTCAAACAGGTGCGCGTTCGGGACGCGACTCGCAAGACGCCGGAAGTTCCGCGTGATCAAAGACGACGTGAAGTCGACAAGCGACTGCGGCACGTCGCGACCATACCCGTTGCTGCGCTTCTCCACCCGCTCGTACGCGACCTCCACAGGGATGTCCAGGCACACCACATGAGCGTCGAAGCCCGCCGCCTTGACCTGGTCGATCAGGTTCGCGTAGCTCGTGAAGCTCTTCCCGCTGCCGTGCAGGATGATGTTCTTGCGACACATGATCGCGCTGTGGAGGTTCTTCTTGAGGATGAAGCGCGCCTCGTCGCGGCACATCTGGTACCGCACCTGGGGTTTTGGGAGGTGGCTCGTCGGGGAGTCGGGGCTCGGCTCGTTGCCCAGTCCGATGTTGAGCATCGCGTGGTAGAACTCTGGCAGGAGCGCGATCACGTCGTCGACGTCAAAGTTCACGAAATCACCGAGCTTGAGCTGTCCGATGAGCTCCAAGTGGCCGAGGATCGTCGATTTGCCCGCACCCGGGATCCCGATCAAGAGCACGAACCTGGGGACGCTGATATCCTGCGGCGCCGATTCGTAGAGCTGGTGCGCGATGCGGGCGTGCAACCGGAGTCGCTCGTTCGAAAAGTAGCCCTGCTCGTTCGTGTGCAGCTTGAACGTCGACGTCGGCGGGATCTGCTGCAGGTAGTCGGCGTCCATGATCTCGGCTTCAAAGCTGTGCGGGGCTTCGTCCAGGTTGGCCGTGTCCTTGACGTTGATCGGCAGCTCGTGGTTCGAGATCTCGGGCATCGTCACGAGCTTTTCCACTTCCGAAGCCACTTCGCGCGTGAAGCTCGTCGTGCTGTCAATGTCCAACGTCGACTGCGACGTGTCGAGAAAGAGCGGACCGCAGTTCTGCAACTCCAGGATCTTGAAGCCCTGAGCGCGCAACTCGGCTGCAAAAGCGTCGATCTGGGCAGGCTCGTGCGCTAAATGCAGGAACAGCGCATCGGACCCGCTAGTATCGTCGCCACCACCAGCGCCGTCATCATCCTTCTCCCCTTTACTGTCTTCCACCGCCTTGTCGTAATTGACGTCCTCTGTGTCGGGGATCGACAGCCCTTCTTTTGGGATCGCCGCGCTCTCCTGTCCCGTGACGATTTCGCCACTGTACTTGTCGAGAATCGCCAGCAGCTGCGCGTGCTTGTCTTCGTCGCGCTCGATCTGCACGAGCACCTGCGAGCGCAGCAGCAGCTCGTTGCTCTGCACGCAGGAGCGCATGGACGTGACGTGGAAGAACGTGACGGAAACCAGCGCGCGCAGCCGCTTCTTCAGACCCGGGAGCTCGCGCTCGTGCATGCGGCAGGTGATCGTCACGCGCGAGAGCTCCGGCACGACGGTCGAGCGCACGCAGAGCCCCGAGATGTTCTGGTCCGCGTACCCAAACACATCGGCGATCTGCGCGAGCGTGCCTACATGTAAGGAGGTAGCACACACACACGCGCGCATTCGTCCAAAGCCACGTTAGCGTGTCTAATGGTCACTGCCCTGTCAAGAACATATCCTACCTGGTCGGTTCACGACGAGAGCTGAAATGATCCGCTCGTCGATCTTGGAGTCTGCAGATGACTGGTCTGACGCGACCTGCGAGGACAGCGCGCGTGTGTGCTTTGGCATGCGCATCACAACGAGCGGGTAGCACTGGCGTGTCGCGGCAGCGTGCTGAGGCGGCCAGTGCGCCGCGACGCCGCGCCGCAGTATCCGCAGCGCCGCATTGAGTCGCGCCATAGAGCAGACACAACAGAGTCGATTGACAATTTGGTGATGTCAGAGTGAGCAAATGTATGAAGGTAAACGCAATAAACCGATTCGAATCGACAGACCAAAACTGCAGGTGCAACTAGGATTCCAGTAAACCAGACTACCGGATACCGAAATGACTTCCAAAAATGCCAAGATTCACAAACCTGGAAAAATGAAACTATTATGGATTGACTCAAGAAACACAAGAGCATCGACTACTTCTTCACCAAAGTGGGTCTGTCCACGCGACCGGAGATGACAGAGTGGAAGGCACACTGGGAAGGAGACCTGGAGCTGCAGCACCTTCTCCTCAAGAACTTCCTCTCCAACAGGCTCGTGGTGAACGCCG
>JAASFO010000308.1:0-26554 GCA_023333815.1 Globisporangium recalcitrans
CAAGATTGGGAATAGAGATGAGCGCTGCTAAAGCCCCAGTCGTGAGATCTGCACGAACCCGCCCTGAAGCGTCGAAGAAGGCACTTGCAGCGTTTGATCCGGATGGCTGTTTTGGTTTTGTTGGTTCTATCTGAGCGCTACCACCCAACCAGTTGTGGCGGGACTTATTCCCATGGACAAACGGTGCATGCGCTTGATGTGCCAGCTGCGAGGTTTGGCTCCTCCACAACCTACCAAACTGGTCCAAAGCAGCATTCGAAGACAACTCCGGCCGCGTCGCCATCCGAGTACAAGACTTTCCGGATGCAGTCAACCCTCGCTCACCTTCCAGGTTTTGAACCAATCGAGTCAGAGTGTCGAATTGAGACTCTCGATGCACATCAAAGTCTGCATTTCTGTCATTTTCCACCAATCGGATCTGTCAAAAGTACTTTTGGTGAGAATATGGCACTCTCATTTTTCCAGCTCAAGTCAAAGCGGAATTCAGCTCAACCTAGAAACCTGTCCTAGAGAAACAGAAGCAAGTCACTCTCAGCAACATGAGCAGCTCCACTGCCTCGCCAGCAGACGCTCCAAGCGCCGCGGGTGCTCTTGCTGCTGCCAATGCCCCAAGCACCACGGCTCCAGCTCCAGTGATGCCTGGCGCCGGAGTCGGCGATGCCGCGAGCCGCAAGAGCCCGCTGCTGAAGAAGCAGCGCATCCTCTGGGACAGCGACGCGACCACGCGCGGCGGCAAGACGAGCATCACCGTGCTGCTCGAGTGGCTCGCGTCGCCGGGCAACTACGACCGCTGGCGGGCCGGCAAGTCGCAGTACGGCGAGACTCGCGAGGCGCTCTGCACGCAGATCAAAGCCGAGATGAAGAGGCACGGCATCCTGCACCGCGAGAACGCCAACATCCGCACGCAGGTCAGCGAGCTCGAGCGCTCGTACGACAGCGCAGTGACGTGGCTCGTGCAGAACGGCTACGACGGGAAGATCCCGGACGCGTCAGCTGTGAACATGAGTGAGCTGCCGCCAGGGCTCGAGGGGACCGCAGAGAGCTCCAACCCCGTGGAGGCGTATGTGCTGCGCACGTGCCGATATTTCCACACGATGGACACGATCATTCGCAACTCGTTGACAGCTTCTTCGTCAGGATCGTCGTCTTCGTTGTCGCCGTCAGCGATCTCAGTGTCTCGTAAGCGGCCGCGCTATTCGCGCACCTTGCTGAAGAAGCCAGCTGCGGGTGATGAGGGACGACATCAGCAGCAGCAGCGAGGCGGCTCGGAAGAAGGAGGCGGCGACAAGACCCCAGAAACACCGTTAGCTGTACCAGCGACCGCTGCAGAGGAGACAGCGTCCAGCATCACGTCTCCTGGCGAGAGCCGTACCGATGAGCCTCCAGCGACATCGACAGCGATAGTCGCGCTCGCGAACCGCGCGGTCGAGAGATGCCAGCCCGTGCTGCTGGCGCAGAAGAGAAAGTCCGATTCTCTGGCGAGTGTCGGCTCCAGCATCAATACATTGAGCACTACGAGCAGCGCCATCAACAGCGAGGTCGGCGTGATCGTTCCAGTACCTGAAGCAGTACCAGCGGTACATGTTCCATCTATCCCCGGGAACACTGCTGCGCAGCTACCACCTGCCTCCGCTCTCTTGGAGTCCAACCTCGCGAGCTACGAGAACACGCAGCGCGTGGTATTTGAAGCCGCGCGAGAGGAGCGCGACCGCAAGCGCTTCCTCATGGTCGAAGAGAAGTGCAAGCTCGAGTGCGAGAAGCTCCAGTACGAGGTGCAGACGGCGAAGCTCAAGCTCAAGGTCGAGCGCGCGCTCGCGAAGAAGCAGCTTGCGAGCGCGGGGCTCTCGCAGAGAGAGATCGACGCCTTGGTCGAGATCTGAGAGAGCGAGAGACCTGGTTTTGGAACTAGGTGCCGTACAACACTGAAGCAATGGATGGTGCTGTGCTGCTGGTGTTGTTTCTTGTGTTTAGGAAGAAACAACATGGATACATTTTTGAGTGTTTACCACTGGCACGGAGCTGCTGCTGACACATGGCTCCGGCACCTTCCGCTCTGTGTTCACGCTCGGCTGTTGCTTATCCGGTCACGGAACTCGCACAAAAAGAATTGCAGATCGTTGTCTCGGAGCACAATGGCGACGAGGTCCTCGGCTTCAACGTCGTGCTGAGAAAACTGGGAGGAAAGGCAGCCATGCGAAGATCAACATTGTCAGTACGAATGTCTGCCTAGCGCGCAATGGCTGCCACCAGAAGACGATCAACACACCTCAACGTGGCGCACGCGCAGCGACTCCGAGTCGTAAAAGAACCGCAGTGAGTGGCTCTTGAGCACCGTCACCTCCATAAACTCGTTCGAGATGTGGCCGATCTCGACACCCGAAATCTGCGACGAGATGCGACTCATGTCCTCGTACCTGGCATCAACAAAACACACGCTAGAGTGTCAGTTAAAAGGCAACATAAGATAGGCTGGAGCTCCATGACAAACGGCACCCCACCACTGCTTCATGCGCTGGAGCGTGAAGAAGTCCTCTTGGCGCTGCTTGGCTTCCACGTCTTTGCTTCGTAGGTCGTTCTTCTTTGCGACCGCGCTGATCTTCTCCTGCGTCTGTTTGACTTGCGTCGTGATGTCGATCTTCTTGTCCTACAAACCACGATCATACACAAAAAGCAATCCAGTCGTTCAGCTACATACCACTGTTTCTCCGTCAGCAGTAACAACAGCACCGACGTGCCTCTAGGCGCTTCTGCTTCTCGTGGAGCTCCTGGATGCTCTGCGTCTGTTGGTCGAGCACGCGGCTGCAGTCGTCTTCGTCGTTGACCATCAGCCCCGTCGCCATTTGGATGCCCGCCTTGCGCTGCGCATTGCGCTTCTGCAGCTCTTTCCATTCGCTCGTGAGCCTCTCGAGCTCATTCTCAAACGCTGGGCGGTCGTAATCGTGCTCGATGACGTTGCGCTTCTCCTGCTCGATCTCGCGCGCCGCCTGCTCAATGCGCACAACCCATTTCGCTCGCTCCTGAATCGCCTTCTGGAGCTCCAGCTTACTGTTGCGATGCGCGCGGTGCACTTCTGCGGGAGCTGCGATCGCCGCCTCCAGCTCGTCCATCGTCTCAATGTGAATGAGCTTATCGAGCAGGTTCTGCTTCACCTGCTTCTCCAAGTACTCTTGCTGCAACGTCCGGAGCTTTTCCTACGATGTGGCACAAGTAATGAATGGATGACATACGCACTGGCGCTACGTTGAGTGCATGCGACGTACCAGCGACTCCTCCAATACAGCGCTCTCGTGGAGCTTCTTGGCGATCTTGGACGCGTAGAGCTCCGCGAACTCGCCATTCAGCGCGTCACTGCACACAGGCACAGAGAGCTCGCCAGTTTTAGACGCGTCAATGCTACAGAATCTATGTCTTCTCACGCACCTGAGCATGGAGGGTGACGACACATGCGTCTCTCTTTCTCGCTGCTGACTCTCGCCCTCCGCCGCCGTCTCTCCTTCGCGGCGGTTGTCGTCACTGCGCTCCGCCATATTTCCTCCTGAATCCCAGCTCGCTTCACTCTGTGACAAATGAATCGACCAAAATTTGAATCAAAACCCTTTTTTTATGATGCCGATCTGATCCAATCGCTTTGTACAGGCAAGAGTAGGTTTGCTGAGCAGGTAACTGATTCTGAGAGCAGCAACGCTTCAACTCTCTCGTGAAAGTGGCTTGATGATGCAACGACATCCGCTTGCCGCACTCTCGACCTCTCTGCGTCTACGATGGAGAGCTGCTGGCAAGAGCTCTTCTTTGTCTCGCACAGAGACGACGCACGCCTGTTCACGTGCATGCGCGCGTGGCGGTGCGCGGTCTTGAAGCGCAAGCACCGGTTCCAGGTGGAGACAGCGCGCGAGTGGCGCCAAGTGCACTTCTTTGAGGTAATGATCGTCAAGAACGAAGAGCTCTTCACAGTATGCTAGCTATGAACACTGCAAAGTGCATGTGTGGTGTCTGTGGCTGCGCAGCGAGAGCTGCCTCTGCATGCAGTGGTGACGTCGCTTGACCACCACGGCGAGGACATGAGCGAGCTGCCGTTTGAGCTCGTGACGCACGTGAGCGCCGTGTTTCCTGGATGTGCGGAGCTGCTGGACGAGTGTGTGCGTTTGTATCGTGACGGAGGTGCGGTTTGTATTTGAGAGGAGTGTATATGCGTGCTAACGACATTCGCATCATTGTATGCATACCACCGCGCGCCGCTGTTGTAAGCGCTCGAGCAGCAGTGGCGGCGGTTGAGGTCGTGGACGACCAGTTTGAGGTGGACCCGACCCAGAAATACCAGATCCCTCGCGAGTTGCTGCGCGATGACGACGTTGTCTGCAACGTTAAAGCAAAAACTGGCGCGTCCTTGCATCATCGTGGTACCGGAGCGAGACTTTTGCTGCCTCCGCAGTGCTTCAAGTGCGCGGACGCTCATGGGAACGACGTCTCGGACTCGCTAGATCTCCAAGTGCTGATACGCACTCTTGCGCCGATGGACAAGCTGTGGGGGATGAAATTGCATCATGGCGAGACGCTCGTGAGCTGCGTCATCGAGATTCTCCCGTATTCGGCACCGCCGTTTCTCCGTCCGCTGACGCTTTTGATCCCGCGCTCGATGAGTTTGTTCGATCCACACAACCAGCAGGTCGTGGTAAAAGTGGATCCTGCGACTGGAGGATACCAGGAGCTCCAGAGCTTTTCTTCTCAGTTGGACAACGGGGAGCGACAACAGCAGCGAGTAGGAATCGGACCCCAGACAAGCGTTGACATTCCACTTTCGGAGTATTTGCGGTGACTTCACGACGGCACCCGAGCAACCTCGAAGTGGAGCATCCCTTGGAGCAGGTGAGCGTTTGCCATGTGCCTTTTTTTGCTGTGGGCTGTTTGTTCTCCCTAATACGTCGACCGTAATGCCTAACACTGTTCCGGCTTGCTTTGTCTTGTCTCTCAATTGTAGGTAAAACTGTATTTTGTCCGACCAAAAAGCATCCCAACCGCAGCGTATCACCGACAAGTGGTTGCGTCACTTTGGGTCTCGAGAGATCGCCCTGATGCCATTCAAAGTGCCAGAATCCAAATCCAAGACCATTTGGAAAACAGACGCGAGTTGCCGAGTGATACCAACCAGCAGCAGCGATGGGCGATCGACACGTTCATGGTGGGGATCCGGCGTGGCAATCTGCTCTGCATCCAGTTTGGTGAGAAAGAGCGCATTGTGTACCAGTGGGACGCTTAAGAGGAGGAGAAGAAAGACAACCAGAGTTCAACGGGAGCTCTCGAGCCACCTGCGGGTCTTCAACACCACTGCTGCATCCCAAAACGAGTGGAGCTCCAGCCGAGTGAGATCATGGAGACTGTTTCGACGCCAGAAGAGCCGCTGCCTCCGTTCTGTGCTGTGAAAATCGGCATCGCAGCGCGCAAACCCAGCTCGTACTCGCTCAAGAGCAAATCCAAAGCGGACACCTCATTCAGTGTCCTCCTGAGCGAGACACTCTGGCAAGTGCTGATCCCCGTGGCAAACGATACCCCACGCGTCCCTCCTCAACCGCAATCGATGCAACGCACGCCCACGCAAGTGGTGCTCGAGTACGATTTCAGTCCAATGCCTGCAGTCAAGAGCAACGTCACCACCAGGTCGTGCAGAAGATGCAGACTTTTCTCATTTCTCAAGACAAGCAAGACGATTCTCGATCTGGTGGAGATCTCGAGCGAATGGCGGCGGACAAGATGCGAATCTGTGCGCTGCAACTTCTCGGAAAGTGTCAGAACGAGTCGAAAGAAACCAAACTCTTGATCGCAGAGCAGCTCGTTCGCGCATTCGAGCTCGTGCCAAAGTCGGTCAAACGAGCAGGTGATGATGCTGAGACCGAGGTCGTCGACGTGCACGACCGAGTCGTCGCCGAGCTTACTTTGGAGCTGGAATCGCCTTCAACTCAGGACGCTCTTGAGAATTTACGCCAAGAGGATTCGCTCGAGAAGCACATATACCACGTGACACCCGCGAACGGCGAGTTATGCCAGCGGATCCCAACGCGCATCGCCATCCATTCGGACCCGCTCGTGGCAAGCGTCAACACGCAGCAGCAGGTGTTCAAAGTCACGAACGCCACCAGCAGCAGCGGCAATGCGAGCGTGCACAGCAAAGTAGCGTTTTCCAGTGGTGACGGACTGCTGACGTTCACGCCGACCGTGGCGTTCGAGCGCAAGACCAAGTACGCTGTCAAAGTGCGCTGCGAGGAGATCCAGACGTGTCTTGGCGCGACGCTGCGAGGCTCCGCCGCTTTCCACTTTCGCACCACGTAGAGAGAAGCCTGGTGAAAGAACCAACTTCCACCATTATCGCACAAACGCGTGCTTAATAAACTAAAATACTACTACTACAACAAGAACAGGAACCCACTCATAACCAGAAGACCAACAGCCCTCTTACGTTTTACCACAGCCTTCGCCGCCGACGATCTTGAGGCACGCGGTGCCTTCGAAGATCGACATGAGGTTCACGGTGATCGCAAACACGAACACGAGCGCGAAGAAGCCGAAGAGCATCCCCGAGACGCGCTTGCTCGAGCCGCCGTGGAGCTTCAGCGCCTTCGCCTCGCGCTTCTGCCGCGGGAGCAGCGGCAGCACCGCCAGGTTCAGGAACACGCGCACGCCGTACATGATGAAAAATGTGGACGCGACCTGCCAGCGCACGTGGGAGGAGTCCGTCTCAATGTCCTCGTCGTACACGTCGAAGGACGAACCGATGTAGTTGGAGATCGCGATCGACATGGGTCCGGCGAGGTTGTAGACCGTGGTCACGAGCCCGTACGTGCTGCTCTCGAAGCCCGGCTCGGCGATCTCGACGATCACGAGGATGCGCACCATCATCGCGAGGCAGTCAAAGAAGCCCACGAGCTGGTCCTTCGCAAGGTAAAAGTACATGTTGCGGTATACGTCAAAGACTGTGATGAGCACGCTGGGCAGGCCGATCGCGAGCCCCGAGAAGATCGCGATGAGCATCGTCGTGCGCCAGCTCACGTTCAGCAGGTACTTGTGCGTCACGAACGAGCCAGCGGCGTAGACGCCCGTGGTCGCCGACCGGAACAGGTTCTTCGTGAACGGGTCGGCGTGCAGCCAGTGCTGGTTGATCGCGTTCGCCGGCGACACGTCGAACGCAAAGCTGAGCTTCTGCAGGAAGCCGTAGAGCACGATCTGCCACGTCGCGCGCTGCTGCATGATCACCCAAAAGTTGTGCAGCTGACCTTGGAGCGACTGACCCTTCTCGACCTTGCGGTCCTTCAGGTTGAACACCGTGGCGACGATCGCCAGCAGCGCCACGCTCGCCATGATCCAGAACACGTCGTTCACCGTGAGCGCGAACTTGAACTTGCCGTTGTACAGCTTGCTGTTCATGCCGAGCGCGATGAGCAGCGTGCCCGAGAGCTCGCCCAGGAACCGCACGCCGTAGACCGTCAGCTGCGCGCGGCCGCGCATGTGTTCGAACTCGCGCTGCGCAAACTCGACCATGAGCCCGTCGCACGACACGTCCGCGAAGAGGTAGCCGATCGTGACGATCATGAGCGGGATCACGTACTTGGGGCTGTCCCCCGCCGAGTCCTCGTTCACCACCGGACCGTCTTTGAAAAAGCGGTGCGGATCCACCACGGGGTTGAGCGCCATCACGGTCATGATCGCGAGCACGCAGCACCAGCCGCCGATGATGTACGGCTTGCGCCGGTACCCGAACACGGGCATGCAGTCCGAGATGATGCCGAACACGAACTTGAAGTACCACGCGAACATGAGCAGCGTGTCGGTCGCGTTCGACTGGTAGCCCTCGAGACCCAGGTAGATCTTGAAGAACGGGTACACGAGCCCCGGGAGGATGCCGTTGAAGATGCCCACCGCGTAGTAGTTGACCAGCAGCCCCGCGTTCTCGCGCGACAGCAGGTTCACGGGTCCACCAGGACGCAGCGCACCAGTGTTGCTGCTGGGGGTCGGCGACGTGTACGGGTTCGCAGGCGCTTGTGATCCTTGTGCTTGGTTATTAGTTCCAGGAAGCCCCATCTGATGGCATTGGCTGTTCCTGCGCGCATTGTAAGAGCCACGTCTCGGGTTTGTCGACTCGCGGAAGCGCGGCAGCAGGTCTTGGCGCGGACTCTGCGTCTCCACGTACGGTGCTTCAGTCAGCGAAGCGTCGCCGTCAGCATCAGCTACTACATCGTCGTCAGCGCCGCTGGTCGCTTTCGCGCCGACACCTCTGCTGACAGAAGCACCACCGTCCTGGACGCGGTGCTGCGGCTGTCCAGTCGCGCGCTCGTCATCGCCCAGGATCGTCACGGGGCTCAGCGGCACGTTCTTCATCGCCTGTCGATTCTACAGCCCACTGAGAAGACGCGTGTCCCGCGAGCAGCGTGTGCGTGCGAGAGAAGCAATGGCAGAATGAGCTTGCAAAGAGAGAGAGATGATGGCAGTCGCCACTAGGTCACTTGGCGCGTGTGTACGCTGAGTGACCCACACGCGCACATCTCTCGCCGCTTCTCCATACAAAACAACAGAAAGAAGAGCTGGCGCTTCTTCTGAAAGGAAGAACAATAGCGAAAGGGGATCCATGGGGATGAGACAGGATGGGAGGCTGCGGTTGGCGATTTAGGGAAGGGATCTCTGAGATGACGCAGCGTAGGTTTAGCAACGGATCTGGTTGATGCAATAAGGGGGAGACAATACGGGTATGCTGTTTCTTAGGACTGCAGAGGAAGTGCCACATTTTGAG
This sequence comes from Globisporangium recalcitrans, assembly GCA_023333815.1. Lineage (NCBI taxonomy): Eukaryota > Oomycota > Peronosporomycetes > Pythiales > Pythiaceae > Globisporangium > Globisporangium recalcitrans. Next base: position 8,774 of record JAASFO010000308.1, read on the forward strand.
CTCAAAGTGTCCATTCTGACTCACAATGTCGACTTAGTCATCCATTTCGTCACTGAACGATGCAACGAAGCGATTGCACTCGACCAAACACACACAGGAATGCCTTGCGCGTCAAATCGTTGAACCAAATGGCATCGATAACGGTATCTGATAGATACGCAGAAGAAACCCTTTCGTCTATGGACGTTCAATTGCGCAGTTCAGGACGACATGACATCGCGCTCGCCAAGCAGCAGACTTCTTCTTACTAGTGCAGGTGGAGCACAGGCAACCCTTGACAACCTTGTCTGAGTGGAAAGGCAAAAACAGTGCGTGCGTTGCATGACTTCCAAATATTTGACAAGTGGAAGCATCTCACAGAGTTGTGAGATGAAAGCAGTCTAAGTCGACACGACGTGGAACTGCATTCAGTTTGCTTCTCGTACTGCACGAAGCGCAGATGGACAAAACAAATTCGCACTTGGGTTTACGAAAAGTATCTACCTTCACAGCTCTTTCAAGTACTCTCTCTTCGGAATACACATCGACATCAGAAAACGTATACTTGTTCGAGTGGTTTGCTCAGGTTCTGTGACCAGTAAGTCGCCTTTTGGAAAATACCAAATGTTGTGAATTCGTGGACTTTACGACAAGAGTTCACGATCGATGACTTCACATCGATGTCTTGAAGAGCTCCACCAGTTCCTCACGCTTGTGCCTCCATTTGCGCTTGCATAAGACGGCATCTTCTTCATCTTTGCCTATTTGATCGCATTCTCAGAGCACACAATGCATTTCAGTCGTTCACAGAGTGTGGAGAAATGGTGACAGGTGAAGGAGGCACTTTCCATGAGCTGGAACTGAAAGATCTCGAATAAGTACGCACGACAGCCTTTTTTCAAGAAGCGATTGTCATTTTGCTTCCAGCACACTCACGTCACTTTCTTCGTTCCCATTTTATCAGTTTCCACCAATCATGCCATTTAGAATCCCAACAGGCGATATGGTTGGACTAAAACCAGCATCGATGTCCCTTCGCAAGCTGAAAAACTGCACACACAGACATTCCATTTTCAGTCGCCACAAAAGAAAGCAACAGAGATCAAGCGAAAGGAGCGTCAAGGATGATGGCAGCCGGCGCGTCCATGCGCGATTTTGAGGCCGCGCAGGCCGAGGCCATGGAGCTGCTGCTGCAGCAGTGCGTCGACACTGCGACCAACGATCTGCAAGGTACGAGCGCTGTCGCTACGTGCTCCAAAACAGCGCTGGCTGTGTTGACTCAACATGGCATGCAGGGAGGAGGCGCTGATGGATGTGCGTGTGCTTTGCCCTTTACATGCATTCGTGTGTTTCGATGAGCAGTAAGCCCGCGTGAGAGCGCTGCGCACACTGCGTCGCTGATGGATCTCCTGGCGCAGAGCTGCGAAGACGCGAGCGCGATGGTGCAGGACATGAGCTACGAAGACGTCGCGACGAGTCTCGCGCACGCGATCAACGCCACGCAGGAGAGTCTGCGCAACGTGCGCGAGAGCGTGGGCGAGATTCTGGACGACCCAGACAAGATGCGCACGCTGTGTCAGAATCTGCAGTCGGCCGACCACCCGCTGATGCTTGAAGTCATGGCAGGCGGAGCAGCTCAAGCACCTGGAAATGCTCCGTCGACGGTTGTAAGCAAGAACTCTACTTCCACAGAGCTCACTGTGGCTACAGACGAAGAGAATGTGCGCAACATGATGGCGTTCGCAGACAACATGTGCGGTGTGCTGGACGATGCGCTCAGTACGATCACAAAGGACGAGCTCGCGCTCGCGGCGCAGCTGTCGCTCGGCATTGCGCAGAAAATGCTCGAAGCGGGTCAGTCGCTGTTTGTCTCTCTGGGCGACGAAGAGCGCCAGAAGCTTCGCGACGACCAGGCAGATCGGATCACGGTCGAAGAGCTCCCAGACGATGGAGATGAAACGAGCAAAACTGCTGCACCTCGCCGCCGTGCGCGATCCATGCAGCAGCAGAAGCAGCGGAGCTCGAAGCACACTGCGGCGCTGCGTACGTACGTCGAGAGCCTGGTGACGCAGACGCGAGATCGCGCAAGAGAGCACCCGTATTTGGCGGGAGCGTTGGCTACAGCCAGTCTGCCATTTGTTGGGTTTGCGGTCAGTGGATACGCTCGAACTTACATGCATTCGTAGAGGGATGTGGAATGCTGAAGACTTTGTGTGCGTTTGTTGGATATGCAGATCCCGGTCGCGAGCGTCGTCGGCGTCGGGCTCATGGTCGAGAAGTACTACCCGGAGCACGCGTCGCTGACGGTCGAGATGTTTTCCAACTTTGTGCAGATGACGAAGCTCTGGATCCTGCTGATGAAGATCAGCGCGCGGCAGCTCAGCGTCGTGGCGCGCGAGTGCTTCAAGTCCTGGTACGAGTACGCGTCGACGCACGGCTTTGTGGCCACGGGCGTGGAGCTCGCGTCGACGTCCCTCAGCGTCGGCAGTCTCTGCGTCTCTCGCGTGTACCAGAGCGCGGTCTCGTACGCCACAAGCAGCAACCAAGTGAGTTAGCCACCAGCTTCAACTCCAGGACTACTTGCAAGCTACTCGGCAGTGCTGCATGGACAGTACTGAGTCAATGGTGGCTGCATCTGTGCGTGACAAGGCATATGGAGAACTGACTTTGTCCACGAAAGGAATAATAAATTATGGAAATCGTGAGTGGAAGATGTCGCTTTTGACTCTCCCGCTGTCTGCTGATGGCGTGCCGTGTGTTGACGCGTAGTCGTGGATATGAACGGAAACCCTAGTTGTGCAGAAGCGTCGGGATCCATATCCATTGACGATGATGATGATTGACTTCTTGGGCGAAAGCTGATCTTGATGCGCGATCTCTGAATATAGGGGATAGATGGACTGGTGCTCAGCCATTTCTGACTCCACTGGAGCTGTTCCTCCCACACACACACACATCGGACAAGCATTTGATCGGCATTTGAAGAGCACCAAGCATGGGGGCGAAGCAGAGCAAGTTGAAGAAAGAGCTCGCGGCGCTGAAGGAGCAGGCACAGCTGGAGGCTGAAAAGGCGACTCAAGAGGCGCTGGAGAGCGAAGAGCGCATGAAAGCGCTCAAGTGGGAGCTCGTGCGCAAACTCGCGGTGTCCACCAACAGCTCCTCAGCCCCTTCTTCACCAGCCACCAGCTGCTCGACAGCTACTTCACTGGCGGCTTCCGAGTCTGTGTCACCGAGAGTGGCGCTCAACTGGAACTGAGAGATGGCGTAGCGCTTCGTCGTTCATCCTCGACAAAGTTGTCCACAGATTCAAAGTCAGCAGCAGCAAAAACCAGACCGCACGCTCGGAGCGAGCCAGCGATGCCGCTAAAGCAGACTCTGAGCACACAAGAGGCAGCAAAACCAAAGTGTCAAGACTCTGAGAACGAGTGCAGTGATGCTAGATCAGATGCAGAGCCAGAGGAGCGGCAAAACGAGGACGTGCTGCAAAGAACTTCCACAATGAGGAGGGAGACGGTGAGAGCGAAAAGGAGCTTTCGTTCTCCGATGACGAAGCGTCCAGCTGACAACCTTGCAGCTGAATAGAAACACGGACAATATTACTCAGCAGAGAGGGAATTTGACACTATCCCTGTCTAGGCGATTTATTATATGCATCTACAGCATCTCTACGCACTCGAAGACATGGATGCTCTCTGCATATGAGCCTACTATCTCTCGTTGCATTGTCCTAATTCCTATGCAGAATGGTGGCGCTGTTTGCTTCTATTTGCTCCTCTCTGGTCATCTGAGCAGTGAGGATTCTACGCGTTGACGTCAAAGCACTGGCGGCATCGAGGCTCATACAGGTCGCTCCCGCCGATCAACTACACAAGAGGACGAGCAAATGGTAACACACCGGGTCAGTTCGCCATGCGAGTGTGTGAGTTGCGCCATCCAATAGCAACACGGTGCACTCATTCCGCACCTCGACGGATTTGTCAGCGACGATACGTCTTGTGAACGCTGCAATAACAAGAAGAAGAAGAAGATCAACACACATACAGGCGGATCGAAGTGGTTAGCAAGATAACGGATCTTGGACGAGGCTAAAGAGTCCGTTGTCGTCAAAGACGTACCGGCGTCGTGGCCGCAGACCGTGCAGACAGCATTCAGCTTGATGACGTTCTCTGCTGCGGGGATCAATTCGCAGACCGACCCGAATGGCTGCACACCAAAGCTCAGAGCAAAAGTCAGTCGCAGTGCATCAGCTTGCAACAGCGAGAAGCGAGCTCTTGGCCATTACCTTTCGCTCAAACGTGCCGTCCAACGCCGCGACGATGACCACTTTTCCTGCATTCGCCGCCTCGAGACAGAACTCCACGAGCTGTCAACATACAAGGCAATCGATCAGTTGACAGCAACGTCAGTCTACATTGCCCACATCCCCATTGCAACAGGAAGGCGAAGGCAAGCTGAAGGAGACGTACATCTGGGAAGAACTGTCCTTCGTCGATGCCGATCACGTCCGCGTTCGCGAGGTACGGACGCACTTCGGACAGGCGCGTCACGGGCTTGGCCTCAAAGAGCATCTTGTCGTGGGTCGACAGCTTTCTGATATGCACAATAAACAACGCATGTAAGCACCACATGCACACAAGCACATGCACGACGCATACTTACTCTTCCGAGTAGCGCGTGTCGTTCTTGTACTTGATCACGAGGCACTGGAGCTTGGCGTGGGCGAAGCGGCGCACGCGGCGGATGAGCTCCGTGCTCTTGCCGCTGAACATCGGGCCGATGATGAGCTGGAGGTGGCTGGGCACAGTGCGCATTGCAGTAGCTTGGCTGGTGCGTCGGACTGCGAGCTCGCTTCTGACAGTGTCAAATGGACAAATTGCCAAAAAGAATCGCTGCGTTTGACGTTTTGGCGCGCTATTTGATTTGAAGGTGAGATTTGGAGGATGATGCTTGCTTGTCAAAGCAGCTGCCACATTAAGTTAGGAGAGGCAACAAGCTATTTGTCCTTCTTTAGCGATCGTGAAGAACTGTTCGATTTGAGCAGTTAGAGCGAGGACATTGAGACACGTTACTTTCGGTCACTTCTGTCTCCAAACAAGGCTTTGCCCCTTTTTCACTATCAATCTGACTCGTTGTTGACAGAAAGCAAACACAGAAAGAGAAAGAGTCACAAGATGGTTGGCGAACAAGAAGCCGCGCGCAAGAGCTTCTTCGTCGTGTGCGTGCCCGCGGACGGCGAGAAGCAGCTGGAGGAGTGGGCTGTGGCGCTGCCGGACGACAAGGAGGCGCAGATCGGCTGCCTCACAGACCGCCTGCGCGCGCACTTCAAGCAGAGCGGCAATGGCAACTCGACCGCGGAGCAGCAAGAGATCTTCAAGAAGCAGTTGCTGAGCCAGCTGCCCAAGGACCAGACCATGACCGACGACATGCTGCAGATGATGCTCGGCATGGACAGCCTCGTGGACTCGTTCCCGCTCATGCTCAACACGCGCGCCGTGAGCCACGTCGGCGTCAACATGTATGTGGACGACAAAGGCACCGCCAAGGGACTGCCGACCAACGTGCGCGCGTCCGCGATCGCGCAGGCGTGCGGCAAGATGATCGAAGTGCGCGGCGACGCGTTCATCGCGCGCGTGTTTGACAACGGTACGTCTGGGCTGTTGTGTGTGTGTATATTGCAGACCTGTACGCTGACATCGCAATGCTTGCTTGGTGGCTATCACAGACGACGACTTTGTGCGCATGGACTTCCGCGTGTCCGAGGTCTCGATGGACGCCGACTGGATCAAGATCGGCAAGGAGCAGAGCGCGTCGCCGGCGTCCATGTCGGCGTTCTCCACAGCAAAGAAAGCGCTGCCGACTGCGGTGCACGTGTGCGGCGCCGCGATGTGCTCGGCGTACGCGTCGCTGCGCTGCTCGCGCTGCAAGAACCAGCACTACTGCAGCGCCAAGTGCCAGAAGGCGGACTGGAAGACCCACAAGCTCTCGTGCACGAAGGCGTAAGCCAGTTAGGAAGGATCGATCACTGTACGAAATAGAGGGAGGGACACGGACTGCTGCAAAGGTGCAGAAGGCAATGTGGGCTGCGTAGGAAGAGACGAGCATTGCATCCAGCATCCAGATAGAAAAGACATCAGTCACACTGGTGCCATGAAGAATCAATCGATCGTTTCTTAGTGACCTGAAGTCAAGATGGAAAGAATTGGTCGCCCTCTCAAAAAACAGAAGCGTCCAAGCAAACGAGCAAGCAGACGCCTCTTCACCATTCCCATTCATTCGCACTGCACCGCTGTCCACACACCAGAGGAAGAAAGACAAATCAATGTACCTGACACCAGCAGCTGTAGACGAGCGGTTGTCGATGCAGCGTCGACGTTGTGCGAGGCGTGTGGCGGCGATGCCGATGACGACAGTAATGATGGGGAAGACCGCGGTGGTGCTGCTCGCTCTGGTGTGCAGCTCTTCGCACGCGCAGACGCTGAAAGGCGCCAACAGCACAAGCACAAGTGCCGATGGCACCACGAACAGCTCGTCGTCGTCACCACCAGAAGAGCGCGGTGCGGGCATGGGCGACCTCTCGCTGCCGTCCGCTGATCCTGCTGAAACAGCAGAGAGTAGCAGCCACGCGATGGCGCTGAGCCTGCAGGTGACGATGCTCTTCGTGGTGTTCCTGCTGCTGCTCTGCGTCGGCGTCTGCTGCAGCCTCCAGTCGCTCTGCCGCAAGTACAAGTGCTGCTCGAGCATCTACGGCCACCGGGACTCGAGCTTCGACGCCATGGTCTCGCGCTCGAGCAGCTGCTTCCGCGAGGACCTGCTCAACGATGACGAGCTGCTGCGGCTCTGGATCTGCTGGTACTGCGATTTCGCCAACTACGAGATGAAGACTGCGTGCGCGCTCTGCGGCCAAGAGAAGAAGCAGAAGGACTTCTCGCAGAGCCCCGGTCGCAAACCGTCGGCCGTGCGGCCAGCGTCGCTCTATGCTGCAGCGGCGTCGGCGGGGCTCTCCTTTTCGTCTGCCACGTCGTCGTCCACGTCATCAGCGTCGTCAGGTTCTGCGCTGCGTCATGCGGGAGTGTCCATGTCACCACCAGTGTCTTCGGCGCCATCGTCGTCGTCGTCGTCATTCTCGTCGCACTTCAACCCGAGCTTCCTGGTGCACACGCCGCTCGAGCCACTTCCCGAGTCCCCGTCGTCCACCATCCGCTCGGGGGTCACGCTCTCGACACCGCCAGGCTCGCCTCCGTCGTCGCCGCTGTCTTCATCAGCGTCCGTGTCAATGTCAACGCTGCTGATCCCGAATCAGTCAACCCAGTTGAACCAGCAGCTGCAACAGCAATTGAGCTTCTCGGACACGCTGGTTCGACGGAAGGAGTGGCAGACGCGGTTCAACGAGCATAACCAGATCGTGTGGACGCGGAGCGTGGACCTTTTGCTCGCAAGTGGGTCCGTGTCCATGGACGAAGGACACTCGCATCAGCAGCAGATCGACAGCAACAACCATCGTCTCGACCTCCACAAGACGAGCCTGAGCTCCCTGTCGTCCTTCTCGTCGTCACTCCCGTCTCCATCACCATCCATCGAGCCAATCGTCCAAGCCACCGCGTTCGTGAGTCGCACTGTCAACAGCACCAGCCTCCCGTCCAACAACGACACAGCGATGCATCTTTTGCACCATCAAAGCCAGAGCCAGTCTCAACACGGCACAGTCTATCTCGAGCCCGCCGAGGACGCGCTGGTGCATGCGTCGCTCGAGGCGCAGCACACCGACCCGAGCAACTTGTCCTGCGGGGTGTACCCGCACGCGGTCGAGTCGGTGCGCGAGCTGTCGTTCCCGGAGAAGCACCGCTGGTTCATGCAGGAGACGTCGTCGATCCTCAATGTGCGCTGGGACACGCCGTCCACAGGCAGCGAGCTGCTGCTCGTCATGCCGCGCGACGACCTCATGCGCGCCACCACGCAGGGACTCATGCAAGTCTCGCAGAAGCAGCTGCATCGCCCTTTGCGCGTGCAGTTCATGAACGAGCCGGGTATCGACGCCGGAGGGATCGTGCGCGAGTGGTTCCAGCTCGTGGTCGCGGAGTTCCTGAACGACACCCACGGACTCTTCCAGAGCGTGCACACGAGCGAGGACGGCATCGCGTACACGATCAACTCGAACGCGTCGATCGCAGTGGACGAGTACCTGCTGCAGCTGCGCGCGTTTGGACGGCTGTTGGGGAAAGCGCTGCTCGAAGGACACTTGGTCTCTGCGCCACTGACAGACGTGATGTTCAAGCACATTCTCAGTGCTCCGATCTCGTTTGCCGACCTCCAGGCAGTCGACAGCAAGCTCGCGCATAGTCTGCAGCTGTTGTGGGAGACGCCATTGACCGAAGGTGGCGACGAAGGCGATGACGGTGATGACTCGTACGCGCTGGATTTCTCGATTTATCACACGGCGATGGGCACCGTGGACCTCAAGCCGAATGGCCGCAACATCGAAGTCACGGAGCGCAACAAGAAGGAGTACGTGACGCTCTTTGTGCGGTGGCACCTGGCGAACTCGGTCAGCGACGAGATCGGCGCGCTCGTGAGCGGCGTCTACGACGTCGTGCCCGTGCACCTGCTCGCGCCGTTCGACTACAAGGAGCTGCGGCTGCTGCTCTGCGGCTCGCCCACGATCGACGTGAACGACTGGGAGGAGCACACTGTGGTCCTGGGCAAGAAGTCGCGGTCGCTGGCGAGGCTCACGACCTGGTTCTGGCGCATCTTGCGCTCGCTCTCGACTGCTGAGCAGGGACGGATCCTGCAATTCGCGACCGGGTCGGCGCGTGTCCCCATCCAGGGCTTCAAGGCACTCACCGCCAGCGATGGACGCTTGTGTCCATTCACGATCAACTGTCTCCCAAAGCCAGAGTGCCCATATCTGCGCGCGTTCACGTGCTTCAACCGGCTTGACGTGCCTCTGTACCGCAATGAGAAAGAGCTCGAGCAGGCGATCGCAATGCTGCTACAGATGGACGTCACGGGCTTTTCGCTTCAGTAGCAGTAGAAACAATAGAAAATGGACAGAGAGATAGAAAACAGTAGAAATTGGTTCGCAGAAATAGTGGAAATTGGTGGTCGCCATGGATTTTGACAGCAGGATTTAACAATAATGAGAAGGAGGCAATGTGTGGATCTCATCCTTGCCACAAGACGATGTTTTGATAATGAATCGACGTGCGCTCAAGACGACGCGTGTGTCACCAAACATTACATACCCATTCACTCAATGAAAGTCTCTGTGTGTGTGGTTTCCTTATGTACCTATTCAATCAGTTCCACCCTTCCATTCCACACAACGAGACGCAACAACAAACGCACTCACAGTGGCAGGATGCGGTCCACCTCGCTCTGCGCCACGCCGACGTCCAGCAGCTTCTTGCGCGCGAGCGCGGTCTCGTAGACGACCTTGATCTTCTTCTCCTCGAGCTCCTGCATGAGCTTGTCGCACTGCAGCTGGAAGAGCGTGTGGCGCTGCTCGCGCTCTTCTTCGCAGGCTCGGAGGATCGCCTGCAGCTCCTTTGCTTGGTGGTGGGACGTCTTCTCGTTCTGCTGCTGTTTCTCGGGACTCTTATAGACGATGACTTGGCTGCTCTCCTTAACCTTGCTGCTGCTGGTGGCTATCGTCTTCTTCTGTAGCTGCTCCTGCTTTTCCTCCTCTTGCAGCTGCTTCGACTCAGTCATCTGCGTCTTCTGCTTCTTTCTCGCACTCGTTGACGATGCGATCGACGCACTAGACGCCGCGATGGCTTCTTTCAGAACACCCGAGGGCTTCCGCTTTGGCGCGATTGACGGCTTCTCAGTCGATCGAGTAGATGCAGGTGAACTCGCTCGCTTCGGTGGCGTCACTGCCTTGGCGGCTGTAGTCGCAGTCCTCGTGGAGGTAGTAGTCCGAGGTGGAGTCGTCTTTGTTGGAGTAGCAGTCTTAGTCGGAGTAGCCTTCGTTGGGGTAGTAGACGTTGCAGCAGTAGTCGGACTCGGCGGCATCTGCTGGACTGGAGTTCCAAGCGATTCACTGTCTTCGTCGCTGAGCTGCTGCGTCCTGCGCGGACGGGTGCGCTTGAACTGCTTTGGCGGGGATGCTGCAGATGACGACGACGGGGCAGTTGGCGGCACCGCTCGCTGCTCTGTTTCGGATGCCGTCTCTGGCTCTGGCTCGTTCTCCTTGGTCTCTTCGTATTCATCACGCACCACCACAGCTTTGGCAGTAGTCGTTGCAGACTGAGACGTCCCGTTGCCTTGCACATTGGTGTTGGCTGTGATGCTCGTGCTAGAGCTAGTTGTAGCTGCTTCAGCATCAGACACTGGACTCATCGTGTACAATTTCTCCGGTTGCGAGCTCGAGATCTCTTCACTTCTCCCATTCGCAGCATCCTCGTCAGCATGTTGCTGTCTCTGCTTGGATGCAACAGCAATCGCAGCTCCATCCACAACCACAGCAGCCTTTCGACCGTTCGTAGAAGCACCACGCTGCTTCTCGTCGCTCGCGCCGACATCGTCCGTGCTCGTCGTCGTGTCACTCTTCCCACCACCATCATCACTTCCACCACTTTCATCGCTGCTGCTGCGCTGCGTCACGTCCACGACCTTCGAGGCCGCGGTCTCGTTATTCGTCGCTGCAAAAGCCGGCGCGAGCTCCTTGTAGTGTCTGCACAGCTGGTTCACGTTCGCATCCACGTCTTTGCCGGTCGTCCCCTGCAGGAACTTGGGCATGAGCGCGGTCTCTTCGAGCCACTTCTTGGCGGCGTGGAAGCTCTTCTCGATCGCGACGACCTTGGTGTAGATGTCCATGTCTTTTCGGTGCCTGATGTCCTCGGCCTTGAGCAGCGCGTTGATCTCGCGACAGAGCAGCAAGCGACCACCGTTCTGTCCAGATACCCCTAGGCGACTCGTCCAGCGCGAGTAGTTGCCGGGGGTCGTGAGCCACGCGAGCAGCACGTCGAGGGACGAGCGCGAGTGGCGCGACGCGTTGTCGCTCTGCCAGCGGTGGCTCTTGCGGCGTGCGGGTCCGTCCAGCGTGTTGCGTCGCGGAGCTCTGCGACCTTGTGTGCGGGGCGGCATCCAGCAACCGAGTGAGATGAGATGAGCTCGCTGCTGTTGACAACTGTGGTTATGTGGTTATGGGCAGATTTGAATCGCTGTTTGTTGGAGATGATGATTTTGGGAACAACAATCTGGATGATCAGGCTGCAGCAACATTCAGACGACATTAGGAAACCATCTTGACATCAAACAAATCGTTTGAGACAAATTGAACATCTGATGAAAAATCGACTCTCGCTCGTTTGTTCGACAAACAGTGGAGAATGAGAATGCTGGCGAACAAAGTCACAGATCTTTCTCGTCGTGTATTTGCAGGCTCCTTTCGATACATACAGTAGATGGACGCATGACATCGCCAACTCACTCTCTCTCTCTCACGGAAGCCGCGCCACGAGCCGCACTGCCGCAGTGAACGTGGCGAGCGCGAACCCTTCCTCGCCCGTCGCGGACGCCTGCGGCATGAAGCTGCTGAGGATCGCCAGCTGCGAGAACACGTGCAGACACATGGACGGCGACGACACGAGCACGAACGCCAGGATCGCGCGCAGGTCGTCCGCGTTGCTAGAGTCACAAAAGCACGAGAGACAACAGGCAGACCAGAGTTAGTTCAGTGCGATGTGACGGGAGTACACATACACGTCTGTCTGAACGTACATGTTGATCTCTTCGTTCGAGGGCTGGACAGGCTGCTTTGCGTAAAAGGCTTTGATCGTCGCGTCGATCTCGCGGCAGATGGTCGCGAGCGTCTCGATCTTGACCCAGGGCGACCGGATGCTCGCGAGGTTGTTCATTTTGTAGATCACGCTCGCGTACTGGTGCACAGCCTGCTGGCGACTCGCCTCTGGGAATACTGCGTCGTCGCTACTTCCTGGTCCTCCCGCCGAAGTCACACCTGGTCGCCAGTTGCCGTCGAGGCGGAAGATCGGTGCGATCCCAAAGTCCGCCGGCGGGTTCATACGCTTCAGGCTCACGATGTCCTGCATGACCGAGTCCTCGACTTTGAAAGCGCCGACGTAGAGACCGTGCAGCGTCGGCTGGAGCAGCTCAAAGAGCACCGCGATGACGCAGCGACGCACGTGCTCTTTCCACTTGGCCAGGAACGCGTACTTGAACATGAGCAGCTGCACCAGGATCGACGAGAACAGCAGGATGTCGGCCGACACGAGTGGCAGCACGTCCGCGACCTGCTGCACCTGGTACTGCGCGACAAAGTTCTCATACACCAGGAAGAAGATGCTGCGGAAATCCTTCAGAAGCTGACCGAGCGAGTGGTTCATGGCCTTCCCCATGTTGAACCCGTTCCGCTGGGGGACACTCGAGACCAAGATCGCCTCCAGGTGGTGCTCGATGCACTTCTGGATCTCGCGCTCGACTTTGCGCGACGTGCAGTACTTCATCTGCTCTTCGAACTTCTCGTCCGCAGCTTTCGCCATGTAGTCGCTCTCCTGGGGAGGTAGCTCCGCCAGTACCTGGGTCCAGAGCGTCGCGGACGCGGCAGGCGGCTGCTGGAGCTCGCGCAGACTCGCCTCAATCACCGCGTCCAGCTTGCTGGTCATCTGCGTCATTGGGTCGACGTTCGGGTCCCACATCTCCTGTCTCACGGTCGTCGACGTGATCCACTGGCCGACGCGCTCCGTGATCTGCTGCTGGCGCAGGCGCGTGATCTCGCTGAGCGCGGCTTTCTTGCGCAGCCACTGCTCGTCCGTGTCGTTGTCCAAATCGTGCTGGGTGCGAAGTCCCAGTGAGGATGCGAACGATGCGATCGAAGCGGTCACGGACGATGCTGATAGCGATGACGATGATGATGCTGCAGCCGCGGGTGTGGGTGTGGGTGCTGCAATATTGCTCTGGGGCTGGTTGCGCACTTGTGGCTGCGCACTCGGACGGTTATGACTCGGAACATGAACAGGAACTTGTTGTTGTTGTTGATACAGTTGTTGATATGCTGCTGGTGTTGATTGTACTGGCAGCTGTTGCTGCTGATACTGGTGCTGATACTGGTGCTGTTGTTGGTTGGCTGCTAGTGGCGCTGGCGCTGCAGGTGGAAGCGAGTACGAGCCGCGGTCTGTGTCGCTGCGCACTGAAAGCGACGACAAGCGGCTCGTCACGTCGGCGTCATTGGCGTCGAATGAAGTCCTGCCACTGACGCTGCCGCTGAAGCTGGTACGGCTGCTGAGACTGTGGCGCATCGCGTGCTGCGTCGGGAGGTACGCGCTCTCGTTGGTCTCGAGGTCCATGAGCTCGTCCTCCAGGTCGTCCAGGAGCAGCTCCGCCATCGTCACGGTCATGAAGCAGATCAATCGCGTCTCTGTGAGCGGATTTGGAAATGACTGTGTCAAACGCTGCTGGAACCTGGAACCTTGATTCGTTGAAACAGGGTTGAGAATGGTGGTCAGTTACGATAAAGTGTTTTGTACAATGGGTACAGGAGGTGAAATAGAGTGAGTCACTTTTTTATGTCAGACATGTTTTTCAGTTTTGCATGGTTCAGAATTGACACACACTCCATCTTGGAGTTTGTATGTCGAGTTGTGTTTTTTGGATCCCAAGCCATTTGTTTCGAATTTCTATCGCATTCCGCAAAAAGATCTCTGTTCTTTTGCGAGAACGGATCGAAAGCGCGAACAGGGCCTTTTTGTGGAAGAGCCGCTCATTTATAGAATCTTCCCACACCACCTACTTTTCCAGAACCTGTCCATTCTTTCGTCTTCGAGTGAGGATGCGCACACCTGCATCGCACAAGCGCATCTCTCACATGTTGAGTGAGCACTCAACCTAAGAGTGCTGTTTGCTGTGAGCACATGGCTCGTGTGAATGCACTCACCATCGCTCATTTCGGATTTCGCCGCCACTCTCTCTCGCAGCACGTCCAGCCTTCCAGCCTGCGTCAAGCCTCCTCGTCATGAAGGTGTTCCGCAACCTCGCCGTGCTCGCGGCGCTCGCGCTCGCCGGAGCCACCTCCGTCTCCGCCTCTGACAAGAACGCGGCGGATCTGGTCACGAGCCTCCCCGGGCTCACCGTCGACGTGGGCTTCAAGCACTACTCGGGTCACCTGGAGCTCCCCACGCAGGAGAAGGAGCAGCTCTTCTACTGGTACACCGAGTCGCAGGAGAACCCGAAGGAGGACCCGATCGTGCTCTGGCTCAACGGCGGTCCCGGGTGCTCGGCCATGGGCGGCTTCTTCACGGAGAACGGACCGTTCGTCGTGAACCAGGACCTGTCGCTCAAGGTAAACCGCCACGCGTGGAACCGCAAGGCGAACCTGGTCTGGGTCGAGTCCCCCGCGGGCGTGGGCTTCAGCGGCGCCGTGCAGGACCCGTCGTACTACAACGACGACGTGGTCGCGCAGCGCATGTACGACTTCCTCGCGCTCTTCTTCGCCAAGTACGACGAGCTCACGGACCGCAAGTTCTACATCACGGGCGAGAGCTACGCCGGCATCTACATCCCGTACCTGGTCAACCTGCTCGTGGAGAAGCCGATCCCGGGCGTGAACCTCAAGGGCTTCGCGATCGGCAACCCGTTCACGGACTCGAAGATCGACGGCGGCGCGTACATGGACTACTACTACTCGCACGGACTCATCTCGCTCGAGAACTACCGCGAGATGCAGAAGCAGTGCGGCGCCGACATCGGGTGCGTCAACATCGACGGCCAGTGCTCGGAAGAGTGCCAAGCCGTGCTGGAAGAGGGCATCCTCGCGGTGCAGGGGGACCAGTTCAACCCGTACTTCATCTACGGCGACAAGTGTCTGCTGGCCGCGGACCAGGCGAACGCGCTGCGCAAGAAGGGGAAGAGCGTCAAGACCCGCAAGAGCGTCAAGTCCACCACCATCACCAACAACCTCCTTGCCGGCACGGTCTCGAACGACCAGCGCCTCGACATTGGCCCGTGCGCCGAGACGTTCACGCAGGAGTACCTGAACCAGGAGGCGGTGCAGAAGGCGATCCACGTGACCGAGAAGGTGTCGTGGACGGACTGCAACGACGCGGTCTCGGACGTGTTCACGCGCAGCGACTCGGCGCTGCCAAAGTACCACAACATCCTCGGCAAGGGTCTCAACGGCCTCATCTACTCGGGCGACGCGGACTCGGTGGTCAACTTTATCGGCACGGAGCGTTGGCTCGGCGATGACGGTCTCAAGCTGCACGTGACCAACAAGTGGCGCGCGTGGTTCGGTCCGGACAAGCAGCTCGCGGGTTACGTGCAGGACTACGACGGTCTGACGTTCAAGACGATCAAGGGTGCGGGCCACATGGTGCCGGCGGTCAAGCCGCTGCACGGTCTCAACATGTTCGAGTGCTTTGTCTACGGCGAGGACGAGTGCGCGAGCTTCGAGTACCCAGCGGACGATGACGAGATCGAGTCTGGCCAGCTCGTCGCGGAGCTCAGCACGCCTGTGAAGGCGACTGGAGCCTCGTCGTCGTTCAGCGCGGCCACGTGGGTGCCGGTGGCTGCCGTGTGCTCGGCCATCGCGGCGGTCGTCGCGGTCAGCATCAAGCGATCCAAGGCGCGCTCAGAGTACGAACCAATCGGCTCGACCGTCTAATCTTGTGTTGAGCAGTGCTGCGTTGAGACTTTGGTATCAAGCATGCAAAATCGTCGTGACAATTTTGTGAGCGCAGCAAGAGGAGAGGGTTCTTTTGAGTGTCAGCACTCGTTTCAAAGTCAGTGCTCAGATGTTCGATGCTCGTCGTTCCTTTCTCGTTTTGTTGGACACTTTCAAATTCATTGCCTCTCATCATCATTTGGTGACACACACGAGTCCCAACTCACAAAAATGATCCATTCTGGCAAACACAACCTCCTAATCTGATAGGAGCGTGTCACTTCAACTCGAGTCGCGTGCACTCTTAGCGACCAACTCTTCGACTGCTGTGCTCTTTGATACTCGAACGCCACTGCTGCTTTCGTGGTTTTGACTCCGACAGCTCAGAAACCCGCCACTACACTACTATCCGGACACTGCTCCGCTCACATGGGGAAGATCTTGTTCACGTCAGCCTCGGGGATCCCGGCGTCCAGCAGCTTCTTGCGCGCGAGCGTCTTCTCGACCATGAGCTGGATCTGCTTGGCCTCGATGTCCACCTGCAGCTTCTGGCACTCGAGGTCGAAGAGCTGCTGCTGCTTGTCCTTCTCGGTGCTTTTGTCTGCCGACCCACGGCTGTTCCGTCGTTGCTTCTTTGGCGGCATGGGCTGCAGCAAATGCTGTTGTTGCACCTGTTGCTGCACTTGCTGGTGCTGTTGCGCTTGCTGGTGCTGTTGCAGCTGCAGTTGGTGGTGGTGGTGGTTCTGCTGTTGCTGCTGTAAGAGCAGCTGTTGTTGCTGGAGCAGCTGCTGGTGCAGCACTTGCTGCTGCTGCTGCTGTTGCTGTAGCTGCAACTCTTGCTGCTGCTGCTTGGCTTTGTTCTGGATCTCTGCAGCTAGCGTCACTGCCGCCGCTGCCGCCAACTCGGACTGCTGCTTCACCTTTGCTGCATTTGCGTCAGCAGCAAGCACCCCAGCGCCTTCTTCCTCCTCATCGTCGTCCTTGTCGCCCTCGTTCACGTAGCCTGTGAGCACCGGCGCGAGCGAATCGTAGTGCTTGCACAGCTGCAGCACCTGGTTCTTCACCTGCCCTCCCGTGGCGCGCTCCATAGTGAACACGTCCTGCAGCCCGTTCGAGTTCAACCAGCTCGTCGCCGCCTTGAAGGACTTCACGAGCGTCGACACCTTGCCGCGGATCTCGATCCCCGCGAGCTCGCGCACGTTCTGTTGCGCGCGCAGCACGCTGTTGATCTCGCCATAGAACGGCTCTTTCGACGCCGCACCCGGGTTCTTCGTCCAGCGCAAGTAGTTGCCGGGGGTCGTGAGCCACTGTAGCACGGTCTGGTCGTGCACTGGCGAGAGACCGACGTCCAGCGGAGCGGGCACCAGCGCCGCGAACTGCTCTTGCTGCTGCTCCAACTGGACTTGCGCACCGCTCTTGGGGTCCCACACTTGACCGCGCTTGCGCTTGTTGGTGGGGTCGCTGTTGCTGTTCACTTGCTGCTGTCCAGCAATCGAAATTGAGCCAACACCTCCATCAACCGCAGTCGCAGCAGCTGGAGCGTCCGCGGAGATCGCTGCAGGCACAAGCGGCTGCTGCTGTTGCTGATGCAGCTGGCGCACCACTTCGAGGTCCACTTCCGTGCTCGCGTCGCCGCCCGCTTTCTTGCGGAAGTGCAGTTGGTGGCGCTTCATGAAGCTGCTCACCCAGCCCTTGGAGAACGTGATGCCCGTCGTGATCTTCATCTCCTCGGCGAGCGCGATCGCCTTCTGCTGGATCGCGTCACGCGTGAGCGGCGCGTTGTTGCTCAGCATCGCGAGCACCCAGCGGATGACCGCGAGGTCGAGCTCCGGGTTCTTGACCGGTCGCGCCGAGCGGAAGCCCGGCGGCACGTTCGTGTTCTGCAGCTTGTCGCGCGACCGCAAGATGTTGGAGATCGTCGCCTGCGTGGGCTTCGTGCTGAGCTTGAAGTGCTCCTTGGACCAGAGCGCCAGGTTCTCCTGCGTCCACGACGGCTCCTGGTCCTTCTTCTGGATGATCAGCAGCTTCTCCTGGTACGTGAGGTTGCGGCGCGGACCGTTGAGGTTCTGGCGCGAGACAGCCGGCGAAGGGGTGCCCGGCGCCTGCGGTGGCTGGAGCTCTGCCTGTGGCTGCGTCCCGTCCGTCTTCTTGAGCGCCATGGGTAGAGAGAGAGAGAGAGAGAGAGAGAG
>JAASFO010000309.1:0-26438 GCA_023333815.1 Globisporangium recalcitrans
CGAAATATCCGCTTCTGCAGGGAAGAGCGACAGGGCGACGAGACCTACCCCTGGCGTGTCTCCCATCCCATTACTGCACATTCCGCGAAAGGTGCTGCCTTCCTCGAATGCGCGCGGCTCGTCTGCCGGATTGGAAACGCTTTTCCTTCCTTCCTTCCTTCCTTTGTTCCTCACTCACTCAGCAACAACTACAGTCGCGCGGCGGTTTCTTTCTGCCTGCATTCCTGTGAACGCGCGAAAGCTAACAAGTGAGCGAAAGGCAAAGCTTACAGACGAGCAAGCAAGCGATCGATCCAACCTGCGCAGCCAGCCACAGCTACAACCAAGACGCGTCAGTCAGTCAAGCGACCCATCATCTCGCTTTTTATCACACGCGAGTCGCATTGTTCAAGATCAAAGAAGAAGAACGGAACAGTCGGCGAGCGCGTGCGAGTGTTTGTCTTCTTGCTGGTCTGTCTCGAGTGGTTGATTCTTCACGACGAATCCGGACCATTGCACAACTCACTCGATCACACACACGCACACATAGGCAGCTCACTGCTTGATTCCCGATCTTCCCCCTCTGTCATCAATCTACACACTCACACTCAGCAGTCAGGTCCGTCCCCTCTTCCTCCAGATCCAGATCAGCAGCCGACACCATGCGAGGTGGGCAAATGGATTCGAGTATGCGCAGCGTCCAGATGGAGCGCATGCGCTCGCTGAGCGACCTGCCCAAGCTGCACGAGTTCCAGCGCGCGGTGCAGATGGAGATCGCGCAGGCGGACGGCCGCGAGGAGATGTTCCTGCGCTCGTCGTCGGGGCTCAGCGCGCTCTTCAAGGCGCTCGGCCACGAGCACGGCCGCGCCTACTTCCGGTATGTGCTGCGCGACATCTTTGGCGAGAAGTCGACGCTGTTTGAGAAGCCCGCGACCCCGACCGTGGTGCGCGACTACGCGAAGAGCATCATCCAGCGCCTGGTGAAGGCGCTCCACTTCGCGCCGCTCGTGCTGCGCGCCGCGTGCCAGTTCGTGCTTCGTGAGTTCCGAAAAGCGTTCCCAGCGAGCCGACAGCATGCGACGATCGTCGTGGGCGGAGTGGTGTTCCTGCGTATCGTGTGTCCCGCGTTGATCAAGCCAGAGATTCTAGGGTACCAGCCTCACACTGCAAAGTCTCTCCCAGTCGGCGTGCAGGTCGCCAAGATGCTCCAACACACATTAAGCGGGAACCTGCTGAGCGAGAACCACGCGGACTTTGCGCTGAGCAATGTGTTCATCCGGACGTTCCAGCCTCAAGTCGCGAGCTTTCTGGACAAGTTCCCACAGGTGCGCGCGGCGCAGCAGCCGTTGGAGTCCCCTCGTCCCACAGAAGTGCTCTGTGTCAAGCCTTGGGAGTCGGAGAGCGCGCGCGATCCGCAGTCGTCGAACCCGAGCTCGTGGGAGCCGCACCCGAGCAAGCTGCGCGGGATGTCCATGAGCACGGAAGAGGCTGGGAAGCGGAAACGCAGGTTCTCGTTCCGGTTCTGGAACCGCTTCTCGTCCATGAGCTCTTGAGCGCTCTCTTGAGAGAGACACACACACACCCCAATAGACACACACACACACACACACAAGAAGAGATCTCAAGTAGAAGGCAGTAGCAGCTCTTTATATTTTATAGTTGTCAGATCTTCCAAAGCAGGAAGACACGAAGGACGCGGGAGAACGTCCGCATATTTAAGAAGAACAATAGAAGTCAGTGAGTATATCCCAGCACTAGCAGCCCCTCGTGTCATTCTTCTTCTTCTTCATCTCTCTCATTCTCTATCACACACACACACACACACGCATTGCTCAGGGCTTTGAACGCCTTCCTCATTGTTGCTTTTGCTGGAAGATCGCATTTTGTGAAGGTGGGCCTCTTGAATCGCATATTGAGATGGGTTGCTCGCTCCTTTGCATCTGATTCATGCGCGATCACTGTGATCAGTGGCCTGTTGAGTTGCATACCCTCCTTAACCGATCCTTTCTTTGACTTCACCTCTATATGCGCAATGAGCAGGTGTGACACTATCCCATCATCACAAAGCGACCAAAAAAGTCAACGCAAGGCAGCATCAGCTACATGGAGGCGTCGGTGGCGGACATCACGTGCGTCGTCGCATTCGGGGACCGCGTCTTCGCAGGCGACGCGAGCGGGTTCGTGCGCTGCTACGCTGCGAGCAGCGGACTCGGCGATCTCACCAGTGGCGCCGACCCGAGCAACTCGAGCAGAGAGACGGACGGAAGCAGTCACACCACCTCACCAGCAGATGGGAGCGCGGAAGTGCCGCTGTCGACGCCAGAGTGGGTCGCGCGCGCCGCACAAGGAGCCATTTTGGTAACACGGAACAACATGGCTTTGCAGTTTGCTCGCGAATGAGCTCGTGAAAGCGTAGAAGCGCTTGAGTGACGCGGCGCATGCGCTGGCTTGCGTGCACTGTCTTGTCTGTCTATTGGAACGAGTGCGTGTCGACGGATGCGCATTTTAGTTACGTACGGAATCTCAAACTCTGTGCGTGTTTGTTGACTGGACTCCATGTAGAGTCTCTGCGTGATTCGCGACCCGAGAGCCACTGGCAGCAGCCGCGTGACGGCGCGCAAGAAGAAGAATAGCGATGGTGGCGACGACGAAGATGCAGCTGCGCTTTGTGGAAATGTGCTGCTGGTGGCCGGCGCGGCGTCGGGCGAGCTCGTGTTCTTCCGCGACGAGACGGTGCGTTTTTGTCTGTAAATGCGAATGCTCGCTCTCTGTCTGTCTCTATACCGTTGCCTCATGCATGGGTCGGGCTGTGAACTTTGCACCAGATGGATCTGAATGGAGTGCTATGTGTTGTATGGTGGATGGACTAGGAAGCGCGCCGCCTGCAGCTGGACAGCGCGGTGCTCAAGATCTGCGCGCACGGGCCAGAGACCGAGTTCCTCGCGGGCGATCTGCTGGGCACGCTCTACGGTGCGAACCAGTACGGCGTGCTCTGGAAGGAGCGACTGGACGAGGCTGAGGATGCACAAGAAGCTCCTGCATTGCGCAGTCACGTTGAAGAGCGTGTTGGCGGCGCGTTCTTCTACCCGCCCGCGGCGCAGCCAGTGCGTAAGTGCATGCGCCTGTGTGTGTTGTGTTAGAATGGGTAGAGGCTGTGTGGATGGATCTATTGCGCTAACGACCGGTGTATGTGCTGTGTGTGAATGCATGCAGTGAAGGCGATCGCGAGCATCAGAGTGCTGGACATCGAGAACACGCTTTCTTCCTATGCGCTGCTCAGTACGGGCCAGCGCCATTTGCTGGTGACGCACCAGGGGAGAGCGTTCGCGTTTATCCGCACGAGCTCACCAATCAGCACGATCGCGAGCTTCCCGCCAGACGCCTCGGAAGAGCACGAAGACGTGATCCTCGCTGCTGGCGAAGAAGGGTGAGCGGAAGCGTGTACCTAACTGTCTGTCGTCGAGCGTTGTCCTTGTGGATGGACAGGAAACTAACCGTGTTCTGTTTGTGGATTCTCATGAGCAGCAAAGTGTATCGGATCTCGACGTCTCGGGAGCCAAGTTTCCGGTTCGTAGTGGAGCTCTGGGCAGAGGTGGGAGCTTGTTGTTGCCTGTCGTACTCTTTGTTTACCATCACTAGCGAGTGAGTGCGGCAGCGCTGACCAGTTGTTGACATGTATGCCAACCTTCAGGTGCCGTTCCCAATCGCCAAAGTTCTCCACATTGGCAACGCGCCAAGTGCCAGTGCTGGCGACAGCAGCAGAGGAGAACCCTCCTTCACCTGGGTTTGTTCGGGACTGAACGGGCAAGGCGCACTCTTCCGCGGCAAAGAGCTGATTCGCGAATGGAGCTCGACCACGAAGAACCACTGCAGCAACTCCCAAGTGGACGCCGCTGTGGTCTGTAGCAGCAGCGCAAGTGCGAACACGATCAAGCAGGACTCAAAACTGGTAGCGATCGCATTCGCAGATCGAATCCAGTTGTTTCCGCTGGACTCGTGAGGCGACAGCCACATAGACACCCTTGTTAGCGAAGGCACTACTGACGCACACGCCCCCAGAAGTCCCAGCGAGCAAGCAACATTCAAAGTCAAGACAAGTCGAGTGTGAACGCGTCTATATAGTTTGTTCACAAGCCTGACTGACAGCCTATGCTTCTGTAGCATCCTCCGATCTACCCGCCAGTCGTCGAAAGAGCACGAGGTTCTTGCCATCGAACGGCAAGAACGCCTTCTCGATCGCCGGGTGCTTAGCCTGCAGGTACACCACCAGATCTTCGTACGAGACCACTTTTCGCCCATTGTCCGGTAATGCGCGATCTGGGAACTTGTGGCCGAACACGCAGCAGGGCACGAGCACGAACGGCTTGTCGTACTTGATCGCCACGTCGATGATCGCGTCGGTGGCTTCGTCCGGATGCATGCCTACGAGCAGCGACGCGCCTTTGACGAGCGCTTCGTGCTCGGGGTTCTCCAGGAACGTTGTGACATTGAAGAGGTCGAGTTTCTGATTGGGAAGCAACAGGCAGTATTGTCAGAGCTTACAACGACTCTAAGGGTGAGCGACTGGTCCACAGTGAACGCGTACCTGCGGCACCAGCTCGGCCTGGATCTCGTCCTTGTCCTTGTTGAGCTTCTTCATGTACTTGAACTGCAGCTTGGAGAGCTTCATCGGACGCTATCATCCCACAACCGACACGTTAGAAACTTCACACCGAGTCGAGAGCGTCTTCATAATACGCATGCACACTCACGGGGTCAATGAGCGTGCAGGGGATCTGGCGCTTGTTCCAGAGCTCGAACGACACATTCCCACGCCCACCAGCGACGTCCACGACGCCACTGCCCTGCGACAAGAACGCGACCCCGAATTGCGCTACGAGCCACTCGACAAACACCTGCGCGCGCTGCTGCTTGCCGTTCTTGCTGTGCGCGTCCAGCGGGTCGTCGTCGTGCTTGGCGCGCATGCGCTTGAGGTGCAGGCGCTCCTGCAGCCACTTGGCGCGCTCGGTCTTGAGGTTCGCGTCGCTCACGTGGAAGAGCTCGCACTTGTCGCCGTACTGGCACGTGCGCGAGTTGATCCAGAACTTGCAGTGCTGCACCACCTTATTACTATTGCTCGCAGTGTCGCTCGTAGCAATGTCAGTGCTTGTGGTGGCTCTGCTTTCTAGGACGCTGCTACTGCGTGGCTGTGATGCTGGTGGCTGGGGTTCAGCTCGAGCCTTTGAAGGTTGGACACTGTCGTCTTTGCGGATCGTTGGGACTGGCATGAACGGTACGCCTATCGCATGCAGCGCCAAACGCACAACAGCATCAGCATTACGCGCCATTGTCGACATCATAGAACATCTGCAGCAGCACAGTCAGTGAGCACTCACCCGGATGGAGCTCCTTCCAGAACGTCACGGGAGTGATGCTGCGCGCATGGAGCAGAATCGACGAGATGCTGCTGCGCTCAATAAAGCCGTGAATGCGCACGATGTCGCCGACATTGACGCCGTGGCGGATCGCGTCCACTTGGTCGATCGAGAGCTCGTCGTCGATGATCTTGAGGATCACCTCGAGCCGCTGCTGAGACGGCTGCTCTTGTTGTTCGGACGCTTCTGCGAGAGTGACATCGGTGGCGACGACGGCGCTGCTCTCTGCGAGGTCGTAGAACGAGCACTTGCGCCTACCAGGGCAGTACATAAGCAAGCAAGCGGCGGTAGCACAGAGTGTTAGATCAGCTTCCGAAGCATCGTATTGCCATAGACCAATGGCTTACGAGATGCGCCGCTGGTGCACAAGCTGTCCTTCGACGACCACATTGCTCTGTCCATTCGTACGCACACAAGTGTCAACATTAGCGTCCACTATGCAGACATGCAGCAGCAGCGCCACTACCGCATGCGCACACAGCACCTCGCCGACTTGCTGAGCGCTCCAGGCTGCGACCTCCGTGCGCAGCGCCGCGAAGCTCGTCCATACACTGGTGGCTGCTTGGAATGACTCAGTCGCTTGCATCATCCTGCTCATCAAAATAATGCAAAACTAGAGCAAAACCAAAAACCAAAAACCAAAAAACAAAAACCAAAACAAAAAAGCAATTCAAGCAACATCCAGAGTGTGACGCGAAGGTAACGTCGGTCTTGAAAGGCTTTTGATTGGAAGCGCTGACACTACAATTGACTGATTGAGGCACTAACGGACACGTACTTGTCCACACCTTCTCTCTCTATCTCTGCTCACAGCACAGCACAAGCCACAATGGAAGACGGAGGCTTCGTGCTGAACATCGCGGCGTCGTCCGGCTCCGGCGGCGCGTCTGGCCGCCCAGCGAAGAAGAAGAACACGTTCCGCGCCAAGCAGACGGCGAAGCGCGCCAAGTTCAAGGCGGCGAAGGCGTCCGGCAAGACCCAGCAGACCACTGGACGCGCGAGCACCAGCACTAGCAACGGCAGCAGCGACAAGCCTGTCAGTGCCACCTCGCCAAAGGAGTTTGTCAAACCTCACGTGGATCAGAAGAAGCAGGCGAGTGCGACTCCAGAGAAGAAGACGACGAAGAAGGCGGACGATGATGGCGACGATGTGGATGATGATACAGTGCCTGCTGCCAGTGCGAGAGCTCCAACGAGCACAGCTGCTGCGAGTGGTGCTGCTAGTGATGCTGATGAAGAGCAGGATGCGGATGCGAATGACCTCTCGCGCTTCGACTCTGGCTCGGAAACTGAAGATGAAACCAGCAACCTGCCTCCAGCTGACGATGATGATGAAGACGACGACGAGCAGAGCGATAGGGAAGATGCCAGCGAGCAGCACGCCGCGCAAGCCGACAGCGACGGCGAGATGAAAACAGAAGCCACTAGCGCCGCTGCTGCGGAAGCCGGCAAGGCGAAGACGTTCGGCACGCGACGCAACCCAAACAAAGAGGGGTACGACCCGGAGAACTTCACAAAAGTGCGCGCCAAGATCGTCGACACGACCACCGTTTTGGACAAACCGCTCGAGTCTGCGTCCAGCGAGAAGATCTTCGCTGCGAAGAAGACCTTCGAGTCGATGCAGTTGCACCCGCGCATCGTGCAAGTGCTGCAGAAAGCTGTCGGCGCCAACGGCTTTGGGTTTGATCGCCCCACGAACGTCCAGGTCAAGTCGATCCCTGCGGTGCTCTCGGGAAAGGACTTGCTGGTGAAAAGTGAGACGGGTTCGGGAAAGACGCTTTCGTACTTGCTCCCTATTGTGCAGAAACTGCAGTCGATCGAGCCGCGCGTGAGCCGCGACGACGGCTGCCTCGCGCTCATCCTCGCGCCGACGCGCGAGCTCTGCCTGCAGATCCTCGAGACTGCGAACAAGCTGATCCAGCCGTTCGTGTACCTGGTTCCCGGTGCGATCATCGGTGGGGAGAAGAAGAAAGCGGAGAAAGCGCGGCTGCGCAAGGGGATTTGCATCCTGATCGCCACGCCCGGTCGTCTCGCCGACCATTTGGTGAACACGCAGGCGTTCAACTACTCGCAGCTGCAGTTCCTGGTGCTCGATGAAGCCGATCGACTGCTGGATATGGGGTTCGAGAAGCAGATCACGCAGATTCTGAGCATCATCGACAACAACAACAGAAACGACGACGAGGAGAAGAAGAGCTCTCACAAGGTGAAGCGCCAGAACATCCTGGTCTCGGCGACCGTGAACAGCGGCGTGCAGGAACTGGCCAAAATGAGTCTCAAGAAGCCGCTGATGATCGACGCCGATGGCGCCGACGCGAATGCGAGCGCGAAGAAGTCTGAGCACGAGAACTTCTCGACGCCGCACCAGCTCATGCAACACTTCATCATCGTGCCTGCGAAGGCGCGCCTCGTGGCGCTCACGTGCTTTCTGCGCCAGGAGCTCAACCACAACGCCAGCAAGAAGTCCAAGATTGTCGTGTTCATGTCGACGTGCGATGCTGTGGACTTCCACTACGCGCTCTTTGGCAAGACGGCGTGGCCAGCAGGTCGCAAGAAGAACGACAACAAGAGCAGCAAGAAAGACGCCGCTGAAGATGATAGTAGCGCGCCAGCGGCTGGGGACGTCTCGAGCTCGCTCTTTGGCAGCAACGGCTCGGTGTTCCGCCTGCACGGCAACATCCCGCAGCACGAGCGCATGACGGCGTTCAAGAACTTTTGCACCTCGACGAGCGGCGTGCTGCTCTGCACGGATGTGGCGGCGCGAGGGCTCAACCTGCCGACCGTGCAGTGGATCGTGCAGTACGACCCGCCGACCGAGACGCGCGACTACGTGCATCGTGTCGGGCGTACGGCGCGAAGCGGCAACCAGGGAAGCAGTCTGCTCTTCCTCATGCCGTCCGAGTCCGAGTACCTGGACCACTTGCAGAAGCACGGGCTCACGATGGCGGCGCTGAGTCTGGAGAAGACCATCACGCGCGTGGGCAAATACGGCGGCTTCATGCGCTCGAACAAGAAGCTCCCGCACGAAGTGGTGCAGAGCGACCTGCAGTTCCTCTACGACCAGACCGTGCTCGCGGACAAGGAGCTCTTCTCGCTCGCGTGCCAGGCGTTCCACTCGTTCGTGCGCAGTTACGCGACGCACACGAACGACACGCGCGCGATCTTCCACGTGCGAAGCCTGCACTTCGGCCACATCGCCAAGAGTTTCGCGCTGCGCGAGCCGCCGGCGTCCAGCAAAGTGCGCGACACGGGGCGAAACGCGAAGAAGGGCACGCTGCAGAAGCGCAAGGAGCGCGACGACAAGGAGAAGATGCTCAACGACAAACGCGTCAAGAAGCAGCGCGACTCGCAGCGCCACCACGCGCAGAACGTGTCCGAGTTCGCCGGCTAGAGCAAGTCGTGGGAGCGAGTGCGAGGCACATAGAGTAGCTACACAACCAACTATCAAGAGTCAACCGATCGCATGTCCCCGTGTGCATCCCGTTTGATTGTCTTCGGAACGCTGGAGCGTTGTGCCAGCAACCTCACACATACACAATGCTATGGGAAAAATGGATGTGTCGTCTGTGGACAGACAACCATGCTGGCTGAGACGTGTCACTGTTGGCCATTATTTGACAGGCATCGTGGAAGACAGTCGGATAGAGTCCGAATCCACAGTGTCGACTTGGTGTGGACGCTGTGTGGACTCTGTGTGGACAAACATCCCTTTCCAGAGTCACCTTCGCGTCACCTTCCGGATGTTGCTTGAAGCGGTTTCCTGAAATATACAGAACCTATTCAAACCGATACAGAATCGTCATCTTCTGTCTCATCGGTTCTGAGACAGTGTCGCTTGAAGATCTGCCTTGCGAATCCAAGTCTCCAGGTCATTTGCCAATAACACTCAAGCGACTTGGAAAGAACAAAGGAAGCAAGAATGAGTCGCGTCGCGAACAGCAACCCGACGATGCGCACAGCGAGCGCCGGGAACCCGCTCGAGAGCAGCGAGAAGCAGTTCCTGCAGCAGGTCGCGAGGCAGCGCGTGACGACCTACGACGGCCACACGTGGGAGTACTTTGACTGCGGCAAGCAGAGCGCTGGTTCGCGGAGCAGCAGCAGCAGCGCAAGGGACGATGCGCATGCACCGCCGCTCGTGTGTCTCCCTGGCACCAGCGGCTCTGCGCGCTGCTTCCATCTGCAGATGCTCGCGCTGGCTGCGAAGGGCTGCCGGGTGATCGCTGTACGTCTTTGTGATTGATCAAACAAATGATTGAGTGAAGCAGAATGGAATTGATGGCGACTTATCGTGTGTCGTTCGTGAACCTACCTGGATCCGTAGGTCCAGCACCCGACAGTGTGGAGTCACGAAGAGTGGATCCACAGCTTCGATCGTTTCCTGAACGCGATCCACGTGCGAGAGATCCATGTCTACGGAGTCTCTTTAGGCGCGTACTTGGCTCAGGTATGTGCCATGCAGTCATAGTGACACACTGGACTGGACCATCCCTCACATAGATCCTACAACCTAACAATTGGGCAGAGATACGCTGCGCACTACCCTCAGCGTGTGGCATCCTTGGTGATGACCCAAGGCTTCAGCGACACCACGCTGTTTGGCACCAGCTCGCCTTCGTACGTCAAAATGTGAGCGAGCAGAGCAGACTTCTTCTTTTTGCTGTCGCTGTGGCTTTCGTCTATCCTTTGACTGCCTCTAACAGGTCTCCTCGCTCTTCGTCGCCAGGTTACCATACATGCCCGAGTTCTACCTGAAGAAGTGAGGAGGATCCATCGCCAAATGAAGTTGCTTCGCGCTGATGCGATTGCTAAGGCACTCCTTTGTTTGTGCAGATACATGCTCGAGGGATTCCCAAGCGACAGCCAGCGCTCGCCCTCGCGGGTGCACGCGATCGACTACATGGTTGACCAGGTCAGTGGGCTCCTTCAAAGCGGATGCTATAGAAGTCGATCTAGGTGCTGCGGTTGCTCTGATGGGTTGTGCGTTTTGTTCGTTCAGCTCGACAAGCTCCCGCAGAAAGAGATCGCGTCTCGCCTCACACTCAACTGCCTCACGTGCGACCCGAAGAGCTGGAAGCTCGCGCTGCCGGACGAAAAGGTCACGCTCATCGACGTAAGCGGAAATGCCATAACGTGGGAAGCTGAACCAGTGTCAAAGACTCTCAGATCTATTCATCCGACTGGTTGTCTGTTTATTGTTTGACTATGACACCAGAGCCACGAAGAAACGAGTCTCCCAAGTGAGCTGCGCGAGCAAGTGCTGCAGCGGTACCCAGGTGCAAAGCGAGTAAGTTTGTGGCTCCAGCAAACCCCACTCAAACGTACAGTATCGGAGACTACTGCGTGGCTTTTCGGTCCTAACAGTGTCGTTGTACTGGAAAATAGGCGATGATCAAGAACGCTGGCGACTTCCCATTCCTCTCGCATCATGAGGAAGTGACGATGCACCTGCAGGTCCACCTTCGCGCAAACGGCGTCTTCTTTGCGTGACCGAGTCAGCAACAACAACAACGTATCAAGTGTGCATGTGTGCGCGTTTGAGTGTTTTTCGAAAACCCTATGCATCATCATATTCATTCTCTCTATTGGGTTTCATACCTACGACTGTAAGTGCATGTGCAAGCACCTCGTTGCGCTAATCCATCCACTGCTGCAGGAAGAAACAAACAAACAAAACAACTCTCAGGTGCTCTTTCGCTTCTTGGGTCTGCTTTTGCTGGCTTTCTTGTCTACTGCTTTCTTGTCCGCCTTCTTGGCGCCAAAGAGCGGCGCAAACGCTTTCGCCACGCTCGTGTCCTCGTCAATCTCAACCGACACACCGTCTATTGCGAACGGCGGTCGCGGGAACGCTCTGAGGATGGTCTGCAATGCGAACGCGGCGTTGAAGCACTGCTCCGCCGCCAGTGTGTTGTCCGAGGCGTGGCCGTTGACCTCGAGGAAGTGCGCAACGATCTGCGTCGCCTGTGTGCAGCAACACCACCAAACACACGTCAGGCACAGAAGCGCATTAGCAAGACCATCACTAGCACCACCACCACACACACAGTAGTGCGTCACATATTCGTACCTCTTCGGGGCTGTCCAGCTGGAGCTCCAAGAAGCGCGCAAACTCGTGGATCGCCGCGTCCTGCTGTTTCATCCACACCAGCTTCTCGATGTTGAACACCTTCTTCTCCGCATCAAACGCGCCGACCACCTGCACCTCCAGCTCCGACTCTTCGTCATCTTCGCCATCTTCTTTCTGCGTGGCGGGCTTGGTGTTCTGGATCAGCGCGCGCAGCTCCTGCTTCTGCTCCGCAGTTTTGCAGAGTCCCATGACGAGGTCGACGCCGTAAGAAGCGCCTTTGGGCAGGATCTGCGGACGCAGCACCGGCGCGAGCGACTGCACGACTTCTTGCAGCTGCGCCACGGCTCGGAGAGGGTTCGCGTGCGCCATCGTTGTTTGTCTTGGACCGATTGATGGCGCTCTTCCAGTGCTTGAGCTCGCTCGCTTGCTTGTTGCCTTTGCGATTGATCAAGATGGCTTTCATCAAAGACCAATCAAACTTGCTCTGCTTGCGATGTAACCCGGTTACGGGTGTGGCTACGTTTCTAAACTCATTTTGATTGCATAAAAAACAGCTTTCACAAAATCATTGCTATTTGGCATCGCAAAGTGCGCAAGATGTGAAGCTGCTGCACAGATCAAGCGAGCGAGCAAGATGATGGCCGCTGTGCTGCCTGTCGCCGGCGCGGACGCCGTGGACATCCAGGCGATCGTGCGCCGCATGCAGCAGGGAGTGCCTCCCGCGGACGTGCAGGAGTACCTGTGGCGCGTGCGCATCGAAGCAGAGGGCATCCCGGACGTCGTGGTGTCCGACGTCGACCCGCGCCAGTTTGACGCCAAGCAGACTGCCAACATGCCGTCGATCCCGTCGTTCGCAGACACTGTCGACGAGAAGCTGCTTCCCAGTGCACAATGGAAGAGCACGCTGCTGGCAGACTTTGTCAAGCTGCGGCAGCTTATCGCGCGATGGCAAGTGCTCGGACCACCGGACGCAGAGGAGCCTGAGGATGCAGATCCAATAGCAGCAGCTCACGAGGAGGTGGTGCAGTTGCGCACAGCTGTGCCGCGGATGAGCGATAGCGACGGCTGGAAGGCGTTCTTCTTCGGCAAGCCAGATGCGCAACTGGTTGGTACGCCGCCGCATCTGCGCCTGCTGCTGCAGTTCGACCAGGTGCTCACGCGACGGCTGCTCGAGTACCACAGCGACTGGCTGGAGGACGAGTCGGCGCTGTCCCGTGCTCGTGGCGTGTGGATCTACGCGCTGCTGGCTCGCCTCGACAAGCCCGTGCACGCGGGTGTCGCCGCGACGATTCGGCAGCTGCTGCGGCGCTGCTGGCTCATGCGCAGTGAACTGCTCGACGTGGATGTGGATTCGAGCCAGGAGCTCAAGTCGCTGAACGTGTTGATCTGCGTCGCAGGTGACTTTTTCGGGCAGCTGCATGAGCTGGAGTGATGGTGTCTGTAATATATAGTCGAGCAAGCAGGAGTGAATGGGCATAAAGTGTTGAAAAGTGAGTGTTGGCACTGAGCTTTGTGAAGACTTTCGTTCCTGCTTGATGGAATGCTGCCTCATGGGGTATTAATAGTATTGTCACTTTCCAGATCCTCCCCTTCGCACTTCTTTCTCCACCTTCCATTGGCTGAAATGTGCATCCGAGCGATGTGATTCGCTGAAAAGAGAACCGCGTGTGCGTGTGGTGGTGGTGATCAAGATTTCCATACTTTACAAGAAGATCGAGCACGCGACGCACAACAACAGGCGACGCCACACACACACAACCTCCTCATCACCATCACCATGTCCAAGTCCATGGGATTGAACGTCGCCGGCGGGCTCTCGTCGCTGCTCAAGGACGGCCACAAGCACTTTGAGGGCGTGGACGAGGCGGTCGCGAAGAACATCGATGCGGTCAAGCAGCTCGCGGCCATCACGCGCTCGTCGCTCGGTCCGAACGGCATGAACAAGCTCGTGATCAACCACTTGGAGAAGATCTTTGTCACGAGCGACACCGCGACGATCGTCAAGGAGCTCGAGGTGATCCACCCGGCGGCGCGCATGGTCGTCATGGCCGCGAAGATGCAGGAGAACGACTTCGGCGACGGCACGTGTCTCGCGGTCTCGCTCGCTGGCGAGCTGCTCCTGGAAGCCGCGAGCCTGCTGCGCATGGGTCTCCACGCGAGCGAGATCGTCACGGGCTACCAGAAGGCGTACGAGAAGTGCATCCAAGTGCTCGAGTCGCTGCAGTCCGTGCAGATCGAGAACATCCGTGACGCCGCCGAGCTGCAGAAGGGCATCAAGACCGCGCTCGCGTCCAAGCAGTACAGCTACGAAGAGCTGCTCGCGCAGCTGGTCGCCGAGGCGTGCTTGAACGTCATGCCGAGCGCGCCAAAGAAGCCGTCGATCAACGTGGACAACATCCGCGTGTGCAAGATCCGCGGCGGCAACCTCTACGACTCGACGGTCATCAAGGGCATGGTCGTGCAGCGCGACACGGAAGGCAACGTGAAGAAGGCGCTGAACGCCAAGGTCGCAGTCTTTGGCTGCGGCATTGAAGTGTCGGCGACCGAGGCGAAGAGCACGGTGCTCATCAAGGACGCGAGCGAGCTCATGAACTACAACAAGGGCGAAGAGGAGCGTCTCGACGAAGCGATCCGCGGCATCGCGGAGAGCGGTGCGAACGTGGTCGTGTCCGGCGGCTCGATCTCGGAGATGGCGCTCCACTTTCTGGAGAAGTACAACCTGCTGGCGGTCAAGATCCAGTCCAAGTGGGAGCTGCGCCGCCTCTGCCGTGCGGTGAACGCGAACGCGCTCGTGCGTCTCGGCGCGCCGACCCCGGACGAGATGGGCTTCTGCGACAGCGTGAGCGTCAAGGAGATCGGCGGCAAGAAGGTCACGGTGTTCAACCAGGAGCAGGAGGACGCCAAGATCTCGACCATCATTCTGCGCGCGAGTACCGAGAACGTGCTGAACGACATTGAGCGTGCTATCGGTACGTGCAGGACTCTGAAAGTGGCTATGATACCATTGCGATGAAATGGCTGACGATGTTGTTACTGTGTGTGTGTGCTTGTCAATAGATGACGGCGTGAACTGTGTCAAGGCGGCATGCAAGGACCCTCGCTTTGTCGCTGGTGCCGGCGCCACGGAAGTGGAGCTCTCGCGCCAGGTGAAGAGCTTCGGCGAGTCCACCCCGGGTCTGGACCAGTACGCGATCAAGAAGTTCGGCGACGCGCTCGAGATCGTGCCGCGCATCTTAGCAGAGAACTCCGGCAAGATGGCGACCGAAGTGATCTCGAGCCTGTACGCGTCCCACGCCGCTGGCCACGTGAACGCTGGTGTCGATGTCGACGTACGTTGTTTGTTAGTGTCCATGACAAATAGTGTTCTCCAACACTCTTATTCTAACCGCTGTGCATTATCGAAACTTTCCAACAGGACGAAGAGAAGACCCACGTGATCAACGATGCGTTAAGTAAGGGCATCTGGGACCACTTACAGACAAAGCTGTCGGCGATCCGACTCGGCGCGGACGCGGCGATCACAGTGCTGCGCGTGGACCAGATCATTATGGCGAAGACGGCCGGCGGACCAAAGCCTCGAGGCGCATAAGCTCAGTGAGCGAAGCGAGTCCAGTCGAGAGAGTAGTGAGTGGCCAGCAACAACGATTAGGAAACCAAGAGCAAAAGCCACCAGACAAACACGCCAGACCCCAGATGCATGAGCAGAAAAGAGAGATATCCCCCGTTCGTCTTCGTTTCACTCGGTTAGTTTATTGAATATGGAAATGAAAGCACACACGCACAAACACATATCAACAGCCAGGACTGTGTCGAGCTTCATTCTTTC
Source organism: Globisporangium recalcitrans (assembly GCA_023333815.1). Classification (NCBI taxonomy): domain Eukaryota; phylum Oomycota; class Peronosporomycetes; order Pythiales; family Pythiaceae; genus Globisporangium; species Globisporangium recalcitrans. The sequence continues at coordinate 15,284 of JAASFO010000309.1, forward strand.
TTACTGCTGTGATGTCGAACAAACAGAAACTGTGTTGCGTGGCTGCGAAATGGAAGATGCTCTCAACGTCCTGGAGGAGTAACTCTACTGGTGATACAGGCAAAGAAGCACTGCGTTCACAAACCAAACTGTGTTCTTCCTGGTTGTCCTATAGCTGTTGGCTTCTCAACCTCTTCGCTTGCTGAGACGCCACGCGTCTGGCGGGTTGAATCGGTCGTAGAGCGGCTCGATCTTCTCATTGCGCTTGCGCTTCGTGAGCTTCGTCGGGTCGCCCTTCTTGAAGAACGCCGGCGCGAGCTCCACGAGCCACTTGGGCTCGATCGTCATGATGTTGCGCATGTACTCCTTGGTCGTGAGCACAAGCTCGTGGTAGAGCACCCACTCGGGGCTCTTGTTGAAGAGCGCGCTCGACGGGTGGATGTACACTGGTTGTCCTTCGACCATGGTGCGGTAGCCTTCTTGTGGATCTTTCTTCGCCGTGTTGGCGAAATAGCCCGCGACGATCGCGCGACGCACTTTGTTGAAATTCTTACCGCACGAAACCACGTCCATCTTGTATCGGTCGAGAATCGACAGCAGCTGCTTGCGCACATCCTGCGCACGGCGGATCGCGCGCGCCTGGATGAAATTGTCGTAGCACCACGGGTTGGAGAATTTCGAGTTCTTCCACGCTTCGTAGACAGCGAGAAGCGTCAGGTGGTCGCCTTCGGGTTGGTGGAACTTGGCTTTCTTCTGATCTGCCTGCGCCTGCTTCTCCTTCGGACGGAAGAACACGGTCTCGACCGACATCATCGCCACGATCGTCAGTACTTCCTCCGCACACCCGAGCACCACAGACGTCAGCAGCACCTTGGCGTTCTTCGGCTCGACGGGGAACTCCGCCATTTTCTTGCCCAGACGCGTCAGCAGCCCTTCATCGTCCAATGCACCGAGCGCGTACAAGTTCTCGAGCGCCATCACCAGCGCTTGCTGTGGCGGAGGGTCCATGAAGTCAAAGCCCATGAGGTCGTTGATCCCCATCGCCTTGAGTTGCAGCACGACCGACCCAAGGTTCGCTCGCTGAATCTCTGGAACAGTGGTCGGAAGCATCTCGTTCTTGTACGCGTTCTCGGTGTATAAACGGTAGCACTTGCCTGGTCCTGTGCGTCCAGCACGACCTGCACGCTGACGAGCCGACGCTTGCGAGCACGGAACCACGACGAGTGAGTCCATGCCGATCTTGGAATTGAACGCATTCTGCTTGCAGAAACCAGGGTCCACGACGTAGTAAATGCCATCGATCGTGAGCGACGCCTCGGCAATGTTGGTCGCCACGACACACTTTCGAGAGCCCTTTGGCGCCGGCTCAAAGATCCGGGACTGCATCTCCGATGGCAGCGCGCCGTACACGGGGAGGATGATGAGCTCCGGTGCAAGTGCTCGCTCCTGCAACGACTTGATTCGCTGATAGAGCACTTCGCACGCCGTGTCAATCTCTTCCTGACCTGTTAGGAACAGCAGGATATCACCCTCAGGCTCGGACAAGTGGATCTGCATGACACACAACAGCGACGCATCCAAGTAATCCAGCTCCGGTTCTTTCGTGTACAGGATCTCCACGGGGAACGTTCTTCCAGGGATCGTGAAAATCGGGCAATCAAAGAAGTAGCGCGAGAACTTCTCAGCATCCAGCGTCGCAGACGTCACGATGATCTTGAGATCCTTGCGCTTGCGCACCAAGTCCTTCAGGAGACCAAAGAGGACGTCCGTGTTGATCGTGCGTTCGTGGGCTTCATCGAGCATCAGCGCGCTGTACTTGGCGAGCGTATTGTCCGCGAGGTACTCTCGCAGCAGCATGCCTTCCGTCATATACTTGATCACAGTTTCAGGCGACGTGCAGTCCTCGAAACGCATCGAGTACCCGACCTCTTGCCCGAGCTCACAACCAAATTCCTCTGCGACACGCTTTGCCACCGAGGACGCAGCGACACGACGTGGCTGCGTGCACCCGATGATACCAGTGGACGTGAGCCCCATCTCAGCCATGTACTGCGTCATCTGCGTGGTTTTACCGGATCCCGTTTCTCCAATCACGACCAGCACCTGGTTCTCAGCGATAGCCTTCATCAGCTGCCGCTTCAGCTTGTACACGGGGAGACTCTCGCGCTGCTCTCGGATCGTCTTGTTCGAGACGATACCGTACGACAGGTTCTTGCCGACGGACTTCTGCTTCCACTCGGGCATCTCGAACGTCGAGCCCATGTTGATTCCGCGCAACTCCTGCGCAAAGTGGCGCTCGCCCGCTTCGGGCATCGGGTCTTCCCACGGTCGGTTCAGATCTTTCGGGATCGAGTCGATCAGCTGGTTCGCCTGGGTCTGACGCAACTCGCGTCGCTCTTTCGCGAGGTTCGACTGGGTCATCGCAGCTCGCTGCATCGAGCCATCCGGGTTCTTCACGATCTTCACGGGTGACGCTTCTCGGTTCAGCAGAGTCTGTCCACGCAAGAAAATCGGCTCGTCTTCATTCAGCTCCACTTCAAAGTTCTCTTCCGTTGGCTCGACGCTCATCAGTCCGTGGTCTTCATCAAAAGTCGGGTAGTCTTCGATCGAGAGCACGCCCGAATTGATCAGCTGGCGCGCTTCCCAGCGCTCAGGAGACGACATGCGCTTCGCTGCGCGCTGCGGCTTGTCGTCGTCGTCGTCTTGCTTGTGGGAGCTGTGCATGCCTGGCGCAAACGGGTTGATCCACGACCGATGGTCGGTCGAGCTGTTGTCGAGGCGAGCGCGCTGCGCACCGTCGTTCGACCGCATCGGCATGAGATCTTTGCCCGACTGCTGGTCGACGTCCCGGATAGACAGCGAGAGCTTGCCACCAGTGTTCGAAATCACTTTCACCTTCACCTGCTGTCCGCGTCGGAACTGGTCCTTCACGTTCGTCACGCGCTGCGCAGAGAGGTTCGACACATGCACGAGTCCTTCTTTCTTCTCGCCCACAACACCGTCCAGTTCGACAAACACGCCAAAGTCCATGCTCTTGCTCACGCGGCCGTCGTAGATGCCGTAGAGTTCCACTTCGCGCGGTCGGCTGCTTCCTCCTCCTCCGCGGCGGTCGCTGTCTCGAGACGCGCGGCTGCGTCCAAATTCGTCGCGATCATCGCGTCGTGAGCGGTATCTGTCGTCACCTCGGCGGTCGTCTCTATCATCGCCACCATACTTACGGCTACTGTCTCTGCGGTCACGAGGCTCCGATCGAGAGCGTGAGCGTCGGCTTCTGCCTCGACCCCGGTCGTCACCCCGGTCGCGGTCGCTACGGTGATCACGTGAGTCATCTCTCGCCTTCGCGTCACCGCGTGCGCTCTTGCTGTCAGAAGCGCTCGGCTTGAGGTCGTCAACCTCCTTGATATCCACCCCCGCGATATCTTTTGCGGTGAGCTGCTCGGTTTCGCCGATCTCGTACTTCTTCGCCTTGATGTCGACGCCTCCACGAACCTTCCCAACAGCCGGCGCTTTCCCCTTGCTGCCCGGCTTGTGCGGCGCCATGGTGTTCACAATGCGGTACAAGTTTTCCGCGAGCGCGGGCTGCAGCGGGAGGTCGTTCTCCTTGATGGACGCGACGAAGCGCGCGCTGCTGGCGCTCTCGCGCACCATGTCGATGATGAACTCGGCGAGCGTCTTGTCGCTCATGCCCAGGTGGTTCTCCAGCTCCATGCAGATCTTGGAGACCAGGCTCAGCTCCTGCAGCTTCTCCATCGTGGTCTGTGCTGCTGCAGTGATCTGACTGTTCCCCTCGACTTGACTTTCCTCTGCTTTTTGTTTGTTTGGACTAAAACTAAAGCGACACAAAGTGCTGTTCGCTTTCTGGAGCGCTCCACATACAATTTTGATGATGGTCTAGACGGTGTTTCATATAGACGCTCAAATGTGGGAGTGGACGAGTGTCTGGTCTAGCGCGCTCTACATCTTGCCAAATGCACCCCTACACCTATCGAGGCTTTCTCGTCTCCTACTTTATAGCGGACCACTCTAAACCAGTCAAGGCTACCGTGTGTTCGCATTTGTACTCGCACCAGTCAGCATTTTTGAGCGTGAACGACAACCTTCGCTTCTCGCTTTGCATCGCAGAGAATCGTCCAAAACGATCCTAAATCCCATTCGATCGTGAAAACAGCAGTTTTGGTCTGTTGATCAAAATGGCCGTGCTCACTATGGGTTTCTGTAAGAGCCTGTGATCGATTTGGTCTGCTTTTTTCTTTGCTGAAAGCAGTTTTCTGTTCTTTTTAGAGTGGCGAACCTTAACAACCGCATTTCCGCAAACACTAGATTGGTTTCCAAACAAAGCGCATTCGTCCTGCTGACTGATCAAAATCAAACAGGACAAAAATGGACGACAGCCATTTGCCACTGCCATCGCAGCAGCAGCAGCAGCAGGCGCCAGACAGCTCCTCCTCTCTCCACAGCGCGTTCGCGCCACACATGCTGCCGCCAGAGTCCATGCTGCTCATGCAGGCGAGAGACCTCCACGCCACTGCCGCCGCTGTGGCGGCCTTCGCGTCGTTCGGAGACGACCTGGAGAACCAGGGCACGAGCGAGGATCAGAACCCGAATGAGAATGAGGACGCGGCGTCGTCACCCACGGGATCCTCCGGGTCGTCCAAGGAGAAATGGAACAAGCGCCATGTGTGCGATCTCCCGGACTGCGGCAAGAGCTTCGACTCGAAATGGGCGCTCATCAGGTACGCGCTCGCGGCTCGTAGGTCTTTGCGAACCCTGTGGTGTTTTGTGTGTGTGTATGCGGGGTGGCTGTCTGGGGAAAGGGAGATGGAGGGTGTTGAGTATGCGAGTTGAAGAAGCGCGCATGTGCTCGTTTGGTTCTCACACCTGTGTGTGTGTTGCTATTCTGCTAGGCATATCCGCGTGCACACTGGCGAGAAGCCGTTCCCATGTACATTTCCAGATTGCGATAAATCGTTTGCGGAAAAATCGGCGATGACTCGGTATGGTGCTGCATACTTCCACTTGCTCGCTTTATCCTCCGTGTCTTGATGGATGGTGTCGCATTTGACGCTGAAGTCGTTGATTGTTCGTAGCCACCTGCAGACGCACTCGCGCGACAAGCCGTTCAAGTGCTCCTACACAGGCTGTACGAAGAGCTTTAAAGGAAAAGATTATTTAGGTGCGTCGTATGGCTGTTTGTGGGATCTGAGGTTGCAATTGGCTCTGATCTTTGTGCGTACTTGACGTTGTGGAAATTATGGTGAATGCGCGCAGAATTCCACTTGAAGATCCATGCGGAAGGCAACCCGTACGCGTGCGAGCACCCGTCGTGCTCCAAGACATTTTGCAGCCCGAAGAGCTTGAAGAAACACATCCGGTTATGGCACAACCCAGGCGGGAAGAGCACCTCCATGTACGTTATCAACATGTATGTCGACGCTATGTCGGTGAGTATTTCTTGATCGTGGAGTGACTGGCTGACCATTTTGTGTGTGTGTATCCTTGACGTTGGGTGAAATGAATGCATATAAACCAGGGAGCAGCAACTGCGCGAGCGTATTATTAAGATGGCGACGAGGAACAAGGAGAAGACGCGCAAGTTTGAAGCCACGATCCGCAACCTGATGGACGAGAACGAGACGCTCAAGCGGAGGGTGCTGGAGCTCGAGCAGTCGCAGCCAAAGCGGTCTTGAGCGAATCAAACATTTGTTTTCGCTTCTTGAGCGTGGGGGGCACCGAGTTCAAATTCCCATCCTGGCGGATGAGTGCGAAGACGCACTGTGGATGCAGACGAACGCAATTTGTGAATATCCACCATCATGTGAATCCGTCGTCACAAAGCATCAACTGTCGAGTCTCCCGTGTTTATTTTATGAGTGTTCCTATCTTCTTTTTATGCGCATAGTCAGTCTGTCAGATGCAGTAGGCAAGCCATTTGTAATCCACACAGCATGATGGAGACAAATACAATGCCGAAAGTGAGTGAAAGAGTTCGTGAACATGGCTGCACACACTGAGGACGGCGCCATCAACTCAGGCTTCATCACGTATTTGCTCGAGCTTGTCTTTCTATGAGTCGCAAGGAGCAGGTCGCTGCCTTGCAAAAGGATTGAGTCGCTCACGATTTCTTTCTGGACATCTCTCCGAGATCTTTGAACTCAGCTTTTCGGTATTTCTTCTTCTGCGCTTATTGTGTATTGACCCAAACATCGAGGAAGGAGAGAGCTTCATAACAAATACGCGTGTCCAGAGATCTTTCTGCGCTACCTAAAGGTGACGTAAGAGGAGCTGCTCCTGCTCCTGCTGCTGCTGGCTGCGATTCATTCCTTCTTGTTCTTGTTCGCCTTCTTCTTCGCCGCCTGCTTGACCGTGAAGTCCATGAAGAACCCGAATCCGATCTGGATCGGCACGATGATCGGCAGCAGCACCATCTCGAGCATGCTGTTGTAACGCGGCGCCACGCCGTTCGCGATCGTGCGCAAGAAGAAGATCATGACTTCGTTCGTGATGCTGAACTCGCCGTTGCTGATGCCGTCGATGAGCGACTGCGCCACCGCGTCCGGGTGCGTGAGCTCGGTGATGCCTTCGATCGTCTTGGTCTCTTCCGGCTTGGTCTTCTCTTCCTCGACAAAGCCAGGAGAGTCGATGTTGCCCGGGTAGTAGATGCTCACGCGGATGTTGTACGCCAGCAACTCGTTGCGCAGCGAGTCCGCGAGACCACGGGTCGCGTACTTGGAGCCCGAGTACTGCGAGTACCCGATCCAGGACGTGAGCGCGAGACCCGAGCTCACGAGCACGATCTGACCGCCCTCCGCTTGCGACACCATCGCGGGAAGCGCCGCCTTGATCGCGTGCAGCGTGCCAAAGTAGTTGAGGTCCATCATCTTGTGAAACACGCTCACGTCGGTGTCCAAGAAGTAGCCTGGGTGCGAGACACCGGCCGAGCAGAGCAGGTGGTCGGTCGCGCGACCCTGGAACTTGTTCGCAGCATTCACCGCGTCCTGCACCGACTCAAAGTTGGTCACATCGCACGACTGCATGAACACGGGCGTCTTGTGCTTGCTCACAGCCTCGATCTCGGCTTTCGCGGCTTCCAAGTTCGCCACGCCGCGCGCGATGATCGACACTTTCGCACCGGCAGCCGCGTACTTCTTGCCGAGCGAGAGACCCAGTCCCGTGCTGCCGCCAGTGATGAACACGTGCTTGCCGTCGACCTTGAAGCCCGGCGCCGTGAGCTTCGTGACGACGAATGACTGGAGGAAGAGAGCATAAAGAGGCACAGTTAGTCCGTTGATGTGACGACATGTGCGCGCAATGGGCGACAAGAAGACCACCACACGGTTGGTTGTGACTGCAAGACGAACGCTTGCCACGCGCGCGCGACGTACCAGAGCGATGATCGCGACGACCGCGCCAGAGATCGCGACGCCGAGCCACCAGAGATCAGCAGCCATGGCGGAAGAAGGAGATTAGGAAGAGCACGAGCAAGAGGAAGGGTGGGGAGGAAGGTGTCCTTGTGTGGCGCTTCGCGACGAATCCAGAAGTGAGGAAGAAGAACGAGTGAGGGCAGCAGACTTTCCATGAACCCTCCATTTGTTGAGTTGGGTTTTTTAGCCAAGTCGCCCTTTTGCTGACGCTCTTTCTGCTCCTTGCGTTAAATCGACGAGGATGATCTCCTCACTGAGTTTACGATCGGGCAATTACCCTCTACCAGCAAAGCGTTCGATCGATGTTTAGGACACACAATATCTGGAAATATGAGCTATTATCCGACAATGAATGTGACGCGAAAGGGACGCGAAGGTGACGCGACGTTTTTCGAACTGTTTTGGCTTCATTTCTTCATTTTGACAAATGAAACTTGAAATGCACAAACCAGAGTGTCTGATTGAATTGCGAAGGACAGATTGCGACGATCAGGCTTTATGCAGACACTGCTTTCGCTCTCTTTCTCGCTTTACGTGGACGCATAGTGCTCACTCTCCATGCATCTTCTGTTCATTGTTCTCTCTCTCTCTCTCTCTCTCACTCTCACTCATTAGCTATAGCCCCTCCACGACGTCTCAAAGTCAGCAATGATTCCAGCTGAACCAAAGCGAAGCGTAACAGGGTTAGTCTGTAGTTGATCAAGCCACTTGGACTGTACCAAGTTTCCACGCACCCACTCGGGGACTTCTCCTGCTGCCAGAAGGCACTTCGATGGTTTCGCTGTTGCCGCTGTGAGCTCTCTCGTGCAAAACTCCACCATTCGTCTTCACTCTCACCTGCATTCCTCGCTGTCATCAAAGTGCCACAATCACAAACAACCAAGCTCCAAACGAACTGTCAGCGGCGGTGGATTTGACGAACGCACCTGAGCGTTGAGGATGTCGAGCTGGGAGACTTCTCTGGCTCCGGGAGGGTCGCGGCCAGCATCTGAAAGTATGCGAACGAGGACGCCTCTCTCCGCTGCGTCGATGACTGCTTTCGAGAGCTTCGGGTGCGTGCAAATGCCACAAAACAAGGAAGGTACGCGCTCGAGCGCCAGCAGCACCAATAGTCGACCCGAGGCTGTCATCTCTAGTCCAGAGCTACCCGAGTTTCGGTTCACTCGATTCGTGGGAGCGACATGCACTCCCATCGATATGTCATCCTCTGGTACACCTTGGACTGATTGATCACTCACTCCGATGGAGCTACGCCAAGCAGAGGTCCCTGCGAAATCGGTCTGACCTTCTCTGAGGCTATCGAAGGGACACGACACTTGATCTGGCCAGTAGCCACCTCTGACGTGCACGCAAGTCCCTCTGATGGATGCAGTACTAGCAACAGGTCAGCGGCGATGAAGGAATCCAAAAGCTCACATAGCGATTCTTGGGCTCTCATGATATCGCATCGTCCGCAACACCACTAGACACCTCTCATCTTGTACGAGAGAGAGAGTTATCGAGCATAGCTCGCAGCCAATCTACTGCACCTTGCTTGACCTGCGCAGCGGATCCCCAGCACCTGAAATGACCCTGGTTCTCCTCAGGCTCATTTTCGAATTCGCCTCCTTCTGGTCTCTCAATTTGCCTCCCTGAATGCTCACGAAGCAGAACCCGAAAGCGATGTCGACCGACGAGAAGTTCCCGATCCACGCCATGGTGCTCTGCTACATCAACTTCGCAGTGGTCTACGCGTTCGGTCTCCTGCGCGACCACTGCGGCCGCGTGTTCGGCGGCTCGCGATACCAGAGCACACCCAAACCCGGGTACGCGCCGCTGCTCACGTCGTTCGAGAGCTTCTACACCAAGCGCTTCTACCACCGCTGCCAGGACGTCTTCAGCCGCCCAATCGCCAGCGCACCCGGTACGTACTCCCGGTTTCTTGATCCTGTGTAGCCCAAGCCTAGGGAGTGAAGGAGTGGCTGACGCTCGTTCAATGGTGGCTGTTGTGCACGTTGATATGGCAGGTGCGCACGTGGACGTGATCGAGCGCTACTCGGTTGACGAGAACAAGACGCTGCGCAACCGAGAAGGCTCGGCTCCCAGGCGCTGCCTCAACCTCGGCTCGTACAACTACCTGGGCTTTGCCGACGACTGGATGACCACGTGCAGCGAGCACGTGTTCGCCACCCTCGCTCGATTCGGCGCCGCGTGCACCGTACCTCCCATCGAGTTTGGCACGACTCTCGCGCACGCCGAGCTTGAAGTCACCGTCGCGCAGTTTCTCGGCAAGCCCGCTGCGATCGTGTACAACATGGGCTACGGCACGAACACGTCGACGATCCCGGCGCTCATGGACAAAGGCTCGCTCATCCTCAGCGACGCGCTCAACCACACGTCGATCGTGAACGGCTCTCGCGCGTCGGGTGCCGCGATCTGTACGTTCCGCCACAACGACCCGGCTCAATTGGAGCGACTGCTGCGCCAGAAGATCGCGGAGGGTCAGCCGCGAACGCACCGCCCCTGGAAGAAAGTGATGGTCATGGTCGAGGGTGTGTACTCCATGGAGGCGGAGATCGTCGACCTGCGTGCGATCGTCAACGTCACCAAGAAGTACAAGGCGTACGTCTACGTCGACGAAGCGCACAGCATCGGCGCACTGGGATGGACCGGCCACGGCATCTGCGAGTACACGGGCGTACACCCGAGCGAGGTCGACATCTTGGTGGGTACGTTCAGCAAGAGCTTCGCGGGCATGGGCGGCTACGTCGCAGCGTCACAGGAGATCATCGACTGCATTCGCAGGACGAGCGCTGGGACGCTCTACGCGGCGCCACTGTCCCCTGTGGTCGTGCAGCAAGTGCAGACCGCGTTCAGCATCATCAGCGGGAGAGATGGGACGAACCTCGGACTCACGAAGCTCGCGGCGCTGCACGACAACTGCAACTACCTCCGCGGAAAGCTCAACGCCATGGGCGTGATCACACTGGGCGACTTGGACTCGACCGTCATCCCCGTGATGCTCTTCCACATGTCGAAAGTCGCCGAGTTCTCGCGCTTGTGTCTCGAGCGCAACTTGGCGGTCGTCACGGTCGGGTACCCGGCGACGCCGCTGCTGCTCGGCCGCGTCCGCTTCTGCGTCTCGGCCGCACATACGCGCCAGGACCTCGACGATGCGCTGGAGATCATTGAGGAAGTGAGCGAGCTGTGCGCTGTCCGCTTTGAGAAGACCAAGAAGACACAATCGGGAAAGACGTTGTGAACGCGAGAGCTTATGCGCTACTGATGGACAAGGAGGGACGCACACGTACACGTCGATAGATACAAAGTCAGCTCCATTTTCGTTTCTTCGCTGCGAGGAAACACGTCGTGAAAGATCAGGGATCGAACGGGAGTGAGGCTCACACACCAAAATCGACTCAAAATGATAAAGCAAACCTTGCGTTCTGATGAGCTAAAACACTGAACAGGAACGCCTCCAACTAGTAGATGAGCCGGAAAATCCAGCAGCTTCCTCAAGCAAGACACAACGAAGTTTGACACACGTTTTGCGGTCGGACATTGGCACTGCATCCACGAGTCGAGGGCTCATTCCCAAATTTGCACTCCAAGGATCGAGCACAGCAGCGAACAGTCTCCATTCCATTGCGCCATGGCTTTCGAACTCTGGTGGATCGGCGCCGCGGTCACCTCTCTCATCCTGCTGGTACGTTCGACACGCAACTCTCTCTCTCTCTCTCTCTCTCTGTTGTCGCACATTGCACGCACGAGATCCA